>JMFS01102073.1:0-13380 GCA_000699545.1 Podiceps cristatus | reverse complement strand
AATAAAACAAAAACAAGGTAACAAGAAGGGAGCATAAACAGCAAGCAAATAGAACAAGGAACCAGAGCCAGGGGGCAATGGCCAACCCTCAATGACACCGGCCATGCCGTCTATGGCATGGAATACTCCCTTTGGCCAATTTAGATCAACTCTTCTGGCTGTGCCCTCCCAGGTTTTTGCACATCAGCAAAACCGGGGAAACTGCAAGATGTCCTTGATCATTCGGCAGCAGTGAAGACCAGCAGCATGCTGGCACCATGTTTCACACACTAAATCCAAACCACAGGAGCTGCTGAAGACAAAACTAGCTCCGTCCTGGCTGAAACCAGGACAGCTTCCTATTGCAGCATCGCAGCTAACGCACTCCTCTTTTGCTGCTCCATCGCTTACACAGAAGTGATATCTAACACCAAATGAAGGCCATTATGGAAATGATGTTAGTATCAAGTTTTGCTTGAATGTACAGTATATATCCCCTAGTCCCAAATGCGTGACACTATTTCCTCACATGGAGAAACACCAAACACTGAGCGAGATCACAGAAGGCGAGGCCTTAACGTGCAGCAGTGCCACGACTCTCTGGTTGTACAGTGCAACAAACGCAACAAGTGCCTTTCTAGTCCACCCAGTGCCATCGGGTCAGTAATAGAGGTTCACGGACTTTGCTGGTGCCTTAAGTTTTGGCAGAGAATGCAGACGGCTCTGAGCATCATGGTGATTTTCTCTGAAGCTGAGCATGAATTACTAGGTAGTTACAGACCAGGGGGCCATAGCTTCAATACAGAAGAGAACCATGAAGGGCTCCATTTAGTAGCAATCGAGCTTTTAGGTTGTGACACGCTTACTGGCATGTGGCCCAGCCTCTTTGAGATGCCTTCAAACGGCTAACAAATGCAGTATGAGGCATGTGTATGTATGTATATAAATAGTGAATTAACCAGCAGATGGCACTCGGAAATGTTTGGTAGTTTCTGGATTACATAGAGGCAAGTACAATTTACTGGTTTAGTGCCCCACAAAACAACTTTTATACATAGCTCTTAGCACCTTTTGTACATGCAGCCTTATTTATTACATTCCCTCAGGGGAAGCCCATTCCCTCATGGAAATTCAGAAAAAAAAAAAAAAAATCAAAAGTATTATTTAAACTAGAAAGCATCATCTGAAGTCAGCAGAAAGATTTCCAAATACCTTCCAAAAATGACTTAAAAAAAAAAAAATAATCGTATTTAATGATCTGCTGAAAAGAAATTGTAGCTGTTGGTAGTAGAGTGATGGAACTAAAAAGACGAGTAAATGCATTAGGCATTTAAAGCTTTGCTAAGTGTTAGGAGAACAGATCTTATTGATGGATGAGGTTTTTGCCAAATGATTTCCTTCTCATCCTCTGGTAAGGCAAAGATTAGATATTTATTCCACTTAGACATGCAGAATGGTAATGAACGTTATATAAAAGTCTTGATTCTTGACAAGACTTCACTTGACTAGCAAATAAATTGAAAATCTTCTCAAGCATAGAGTGTACAAAAGAAACAGTGGCAGCCAAATGTTTTCTGGACAGAGCAATGTATGACTAGACTTGTAAGTATCTAAATAAATAGTTGTCTCAAAAGGTGCTACTTACCGGTAATTAAGAGTTGAATACTCTCACCCACTCGAAGTTCCTGTTCTCTTGCTCACCTTAACGAACCGATGGCATCCTAAACAGCTTTCCTTTCAATGTGACAAAATAAGCTCAAACCACAGCCTCATTGTCAGCGACCAGCAATGAAATAGGTGAAAACATTTACTGAGTTATTATTCCTCTACCTTTAGTACCTCTTAATGTGTCTATTGGGAGCTAAACTTCTTGCCTCACCTTATAATATTACTAAAGGTACCTTGTTAAGGTAGGAGGATCATTTTTATCACACACGAAAGAGCTTTTAGAGCCCCTGCAGCTTTTAACTCTTGACTGCGTTTCAGCTACAGCACCTTGAATATAATGGGTGCCCTCGAGCTGGGCTGCTGTCTTGGAGGTAGAGCATCAAGGAACACCACCACTGAGTGCTCCGAAACGTTTGGCAGTTTTACTTCTGGTGTCAGCTGTACCTTCGGAGCTGAGCCGAGCTTTGGTTCTTGCTGCCTGACTCCAATGCAGTCAATTTTCAGAGGACAGGGAGCTCGGTATTTTATGGAGCCTCATTCACTTACAGTGTCTTAAATTGACCACTCAAAAATTGCGTGCCTGAAACTACAATTTGCTTTTTAAAACATGGCACTCTTGTTACCTTTAGAGGTATTCTTCCTCTTTTAAGGTGAATTTCTTTACATAACAAAGAGCCTGAATAAATAACTGTGCCCTGAGGAGAGACTTGGCAACAACTGCCTGGAACTTGCTGCAAACACTGCTACTGCATCAGAGCGGAAGCTTGAGGACTGGGATTGTACCTTTTCACTTAAGTGTCTCCATCTCCAGTCAGATACTGCATCTACCAGTCTTAGCTATAGACTTCACTGACAACAGAAAATAATTTAAAATAAATATTCTGAAATGATTAGAAATGGTTCTTCTATTCCCCCAGAAATGAGCACCTGAATCTCACTGTGTGCCGGCTGCACTGAACACTGTATCCACTGCATAGTGCAACAGCAATTGGCGTTCAGATGACACACTGGGCTGGGCCTGTTCTCTCCTACGTTCTTTGGTCTGTGTTGGTTTGGGAGGGATGAGAGCAGGAAGCCTTGGACACAGATGTCAGAAGAGAGCCCCATGAGATTGTGAGAGCACCCTCTGGGCATCATCTAATCTTCTATTACTCTCCTTGGGCTGAGAGGCTCTGTTCAGGGTACAAAACTAACATAAATTGTTCTTTGACCTCATTGTATTAGGTCAAGAGATTTTTCTTTGCAACCATAAATAAAAGACAGTAAAATGTGTCCTGTGGGTACATTATTTTCTTGCAGATTATAGACATTGGGACATTTCCAAAATTCATATCAGTACCTCTTAGGAAATAATGGAAGCTCTGAATCAATAACCTTTGCAGACTTAAAACCAAAAATGTTTCACTGATTCACAAGCTGTACAATCATTAATTAAATAGTTGAGTGCTAGCTATTCGAATAGCTTATATCATTGCTTAAGTGCCTTCCTATCTTCTTACCCACACGATTGATCTAATGTATTATTAGTCACCCAGAGCTTTCCTTGGGTATTATGGAAACTGTATTTACCCTTCTCATTTTTGATTAAACAGAAATGTCCTTGGGTGTGTTACAACTGGCTGAGATGTACCAATATTGGCCCATTCCCAAAGAATGGCACAGAGAGAATGAGGGGACTGAGCCAAATGCAGCACTCAGTGTTTCTGTGGGAGCTCTGCAAGGCTGCTACACAATGCATCTTGGGTGTGACGCTGGCTTGCTCCTCTCACGCCTTCTTTGGGGTCTTCTCCTTCAACAACCCCTCTGTTGGTGTCTCTTCACCTCTTTTTGTGTGAATGTGGGGGTCCATTAAATTAATTTACTTAGCTAGGAAAACGTCTGCTATTTCTTGCCGAGCTATCCCAGCAAAACAGAACATACACAGATGAAAAACTCCATAACCTTCTGCAGCTACATGTTTTATGTGGTTTTCCTCTAGTGAGATCAAGTGTTACCCCTTCCCAGTTTCACTCCTGCTCACAAGTCTTTTTTCTCCAAACTCTTCAGGCTTACCACACCCTTTGTATGCTAATCATATAGCAAGGAAAGGGAAACTTGGTGCCACCACACAAGTGAATTCACCGCAGGATTCAACACGATGCACATCACAGCCAGCCTGGCCGAGCTGTCAGCAAGCTGAGTCTCAGAGGCAGAGCAGATGCAAACGGGTAGATGCCTCCAAGAGACATCCACACATGTGATGCACCCTGTTCCTCTCCTAGCAACCCTTTGCTAGGCGAACGGATGTGCCTGATGTCTTCTTGCCTCTTTGCCAATGTTTTTCCTTTCATTACCATCTATTAATCATAACAGACATGGCTAATTGTGGATTGAAAGCCAAGAGATGAAAACACCCTGCTAACTAATACCATTGACTTTCCTTGTGGTTGATCCTGTGCCTCCCTCCCACCTTGCTTGCTGGCAAGACGCTCAAAAGGCAGCTCACAGCACGCTTACAGCAATGCCCAGGGATTCCTGTCGGGCATCACATGTATCAGCATCCTTAGGCAGCCATGGCAAAAGCTGTACTACCACAGAAGCATCTCGGCTGCTCTCTGTGCCCCAGCAGGGCAGCTGCTAGCCCAAGAGCTACCTACCAGGGCCAACATGCTGCATGTACGCCTTATTCCCCTTGGTGCCCGGGCACTGAGCTCCCGCACTGAGTCCCAGCTGTGGCACCACAGCACAGGACACAGGGCTATGCACATGTTGGACCTCACAGCTCTATTAGAAAGTTATGAACATACTACAGTGAAAGAACAAGAACCAATAGTAGTGACCAAGGGGTAGAACAGGTGAGGAAAACGGTACTGAGGAAAAAGCTGCAGAGATTTTGATTCTGCTTTTGATTCTGCTGATCACAATGCAATAAATATTCATATTTGAAAGTTCATTCCCCAGCACAGAGAACCAGAGAGCAAAGGTATGAGACGAGCTACGAAGGAAGTTGCAAGACAGATTTTTGCAAGTCATGGTGTTATGCCAGTCACTAGGAAAGATTTGACAGGGCCCATGCTTTCAGCCACAGGGGCGAGGACATCTTGTATTCCAGTTTCAGAAATAACAACATGAAATGACAAAGACTGACTTGGTGTCCAACTGCAAAGCAGTTAAATCATTTGTTTGCCCTCAGAACCAGACAGGTCCTCCTGGGAGGACAGTAGAGAAGCAGACAGCTATTATGTAGAGGTTAACATCATTGCTTGTGCACTCAGCGATCAATGAGAGAAGGTGGCTTTGCCTGCCAGCTCCCTGCAACACTGAAAGTGGCTGGGACTTTTCCTTCTCTCATGCTTGGTTTCGCTTTCAGAGGGAATTCGGCATAACTACAAAAAGACCCACATCAGGCTCTGGAAGAGCTGCCAGCAACACATCAGACAATTCTCTCAATACAGGAAAGCCCAGTATTTCTGAAGGGTTGGTAGTGGCCCTCCAGAGCTATTTCTTACTGTCATCATGTGCATGTGGCAGACAACCAGAACCTGAGACCCTTCACATGTCAAAGGGATGCCAAGACAGGGAACACACTGAACCCCTCAGTTTTTTAGCAAATCTGATACCAGTGAGACTCGCTTTGGGTGACGTAACAGCAAGTTACTAAGTAAGGGGATGAAAGTCCAGTAAACCAGGATTCTAGTAAAGCTGGTAGGCTTCTGTGTACAACCGCCTTCGCCACCCCTGCATGTAATAGCTGTAGGTCTCTAGGGCTAATGGTACCATCTGCAGCGAAGCAATAAACCCAACAGCAACCAGTTGTGCAGGACTTACCCCTTTAGGCAGTCCGGCTAAAAAGAGAATCCCAACACGTCCCACCCTGAAGCCACCCAACACACACTCGGTACCTGTCCTCCGCACGCACAGGCACCACATGGCAAGCACTCCCAGGGCAGGGACAACCCTCCAAAGGAGATACTCACCGACGTCGCATACTGAATGTCTTTCCAGATAGAAGTCTCCCGGGAAAGGTCTGAGGCCTCAAACAGGTTCTCCAAAATAACTTCTCCTATCATGTCATGTCTGGAGAACCTGTCAAAGTCAAAGACGCTCAGGTGGAGCTTCCTGCTTGCCAGCTCCTCATGGGGCACAGGGAAGTGGAAGGACTCATCGAAGGTGGGATTCAGAGTCTTCCTGTGGACTCGTGTCTGGAACTTGCACTTTCTGTCAGGCAGGAGGTAGATCTTCACATAGGGATCTGAGCTGCCACAGAAGTCTTTGGCTGGCAAGTCAAAAGCCCTGAGAATTCGGACAGTCAGTGTCTCATTCTCATAGTCGTACTTGAGAGTGAAGTTAATTTTCCCACAGGTTTTTGCTGCCTCTTTTTTGGGGTCCTCAGAGTCAACAGATTTTTGCTTATAGAGTTCGGGCTTAATGCGACCAATACTGGTTGGCTGCTCAGCCACAGCCAGTGGATCCATGCTGTAGTCCATGCTGGATACGTGCATTTGCCGAGGAAGGTGCCTTTTGAAGGAGATGTGCCTGCAGGAGGAAGACACAACAGCTGTATGATCTTCCAAGGACATTTCTCTCCTTTTTCTTCCCTGGACTACTAATGCTAGGTAAGCAGGGAGAGCACAAGAGCGAGTGCAATGGGCGCTCCTGACCTCGGTACAAAACCCACGTTATGGAAATGAACACTGAAGGGATCACCTCCAGTGGTCAAAGGAACCGATCCAGCAAATTTCTCAACTTTCAGACTGCAGCAAGCTGCATTTCAGAATGCAGCAAGCTGCATTTTTTCACCTGTTACTCAAGTAACAGCCCACAGCTAAATATATGAGACCAAATGACTCCTTAACCAAGCCATAGACAACCCAGTGTGGAGACCCTTTCCCACCCTCAGTCCTTACAATTACCGATTAGAAAGACTTATTAAAAAAAAAAAAAAAAAAAAAAAAAAACAACAACCCAAAAACAAAAAACCAAAACCAAAAATCCTTTCAAAGTGAGACAACCACAACCAGCTCAGAAACTTAGGCTTTATTCTGGGTATTGCTGCTTCCAAATTTCTCAAACAGACTCTCATCAGAAACCGATAGATAATTCTTGACAGGGGGAATGCATAGCCTCATCTGGAAGCTGCCTCTTGCCTTGAGCTCCCCTTGAGCACAAGGGAAACTGTATGTAAGCAAAACTTTATCTAAGCAAAGCATAGAAGCTTTCTGCGGACTCACGGCATTATTTCAGATTATCTGGTGTTTACAAGAGCAGTATATGGAGTTATTTAACCATTCTAAGAACTTGTACAGCTGGAGCATTAGCTTTCAGTGGTATGTCGTGCTCGAAGACATCACTTTTCCTTGGCAGGTTCCTCAAAGGCATTTTGGCCTGGGCTGTGAGTCAGAGATCTCAAACTGCTGAGGCTGTTCCCCAGTGTCCCTCAGTCTGGCTGCCTGTCTGTGGTGCATGCTCAGCTACTTCACTTGAGAAAGTGGGTTTGAAACTTTCCCACATACAACTGAGTCCCACTTTGTCCTAATTCAGACAGGCTGAGCTTTTGTTTTCTGCTTCATTGGAAAGGTGCAATAAAAGCAGAATGAGCGTGTGCGTGACAGATAGGCAATCAACTGTCCAAAAGCAGCGCAGTTAACTAAGAGTACGTGGCACAATTGCAGGTGGCACTGTGTTTATTTTAACTCCAGCTTCTTCAGACAAAAGGCTGTGATGGGTGCCTTATTAATTCTGCAATACTGCAGCCAATTTTCTGAGTAATGTCTGTTTTCACAGTTGCACTCTTGCACACATCGTGGGCATGGCCAACAAAGCAAGCAGAAGTGTTGGGGCGCAGCCAGGACCCTGCGATCACCCTTTCCTGTCCTAGTTTCACAACCTTCTGTGACAAGGAAGAGGTATTGTATTTCTCAGTGTTCTTGCCAAGAAGGTATCCCAAGGTTCATACAGCCTTACCCTGATTTACTGAGTGCAATATTAACATCCCTGTCCCTGGCTGAGACAGAGATGTGCACCGAGCACAAGCACTGAGCACAGCTGGTTCTAAGCTTGTGCAGTGAGCAATACATCAATTCTGCTTATTCAATTGTTTCTGCTAGGAGCCACAACAACAAGAGAGCTCAAAAAGGTCTAATTCCATCTGACAGCATACCATCATTGATACTTCAGTCTGCCGTTCACGTTGGAACAAAATTAAAGTGGCCAAAGCATACTGATGGCTTGACACAATGAGGTCAAGTCACAATAATAGGGCTTGAATCCTCGATTTTTTTTAAAAGGGCCCAAGGTAAGCCAGTCTTAACACATTACTTGGTTAATGACCACTCTTGGAAGCAATCCAGCATGTAGGTGTGAGTGCTTTCTTTAGCCTCCCTGAATGTATCTGAACATCAGGCTCCATTAAATGCTTCTCCACCCTGCCAGCTGCCCCGAGACACAGCACCATGCAGAACACTGCGTCCCGCTCACCTGGTGGAAGACGCAGGCTCCGTTGTTTGCCTCTGGATCCGTGTGCGCCGCATGATGTGGTCTTTCATGGACATCTGGACTTCTGCGGGGATGTCTGGCGATGTGTGGCTGATCTTCACTGCTGCCTCCAGGAAACTTATGGCACCTGTGTCCTTGAGCTTGTCTGCCATGTTCTCCTTATTGCAGTCTGCCTCACTCTGCAAGACGACCAGGTTAGAAGAAATGGCCTTGTTCCTCCAGGGAACCCAGCACAGCTTCCAAAAGAGAAACAGAAAAACTGCCACCAGGGCCAGTCCACACACAATAACTATCAGTGCAAGGAGGCTGACGGAGAGCTCTACAGGGGGAGAGAAGGCAACAGTGACAGGGAGAGGGGAGGAATGGGAATGGGAAAGGAGAAAAAAAAAAAAAAAAGACAAGAAAGATGGTGAGAAAGTCATAAGGGAAGAAATGGTCCAAACTGACTTATATCATGGCTAATGAAGAGCTCTTAGCAGGTTCTACAAGCGAGAGTCAAACCCAAGGGAGCATCCCCCAACAGATTTGGGACCACTTCTTGACCCAGACACATCTGGGGAGAAACGAGAGTCTCCAGATGGCCATAGCTATGAAATTTTATATCAGGATGCTTAGACTGGCTATAAAATATCATCCTTGGTTTGTTTTGTGCTATTGGTAAACTGCTGAGTCTGATACCAAGAAAAAGTGAATGACAGAAACAAGCTTCAGTGCTGTACCAGCAGAAACAGCCTTTTCGCTTCATACCACAGGTGTTCAGACACTATATTAAAAAAATCTATCTACCATGATCCTGGAAGCAGATTGTTGTTGTAATATCAACACTCACTTCTTGTCCAGATGTGCCCATAGAGAATAAAAAGTAAATACCAACACAAAAAAAAAAAAAATCACAAGTTGCTGATGCAATGAAACAAAACAGAGGAGGAGGATGTACAGGAAGGGCTATATATTCTTCTCTATTCTGAAAAGAAGAAACTGTGTATGTTCTCTGACTCTCTGAGTCACTTTTACCTCATACACTATGTGTTTCAGCATTTCAGTCTTTTTTTCTGGAGAGGAAAGAGCTACCATACCTATGGCTGAAGAATGAGTTAAAAATGAAGAGATTCAGATATAGATATATACATGATCTAGGGTGTGAAATGATTCACAGCATTTCAAAAAGAGAAATCCTTGGCTATTTTCAGTTCCTTTCTTACAGTGTATTAATTCCCAGGTTCCCACCTAAATCAAAATTCCAAGAGTTCAGAATCACAAAGAATACCAGTCCCTGAAGACAGGTTTTGCTCTGGAGTTAAGTCTTCAGTGTCAGGACTACAGACGATTCAGTCGCAGATTGCTATGATTTCATGGACAATTCCTTGATTGCCCACTGTGTTATTTGTAGTGACCAGTAAAACCATACTCCTTACATTAACTAAGTGCAAGCCAGGACAGAAAGGCAGGCAAAAAAATATCAAACACTCCATAAGTTTATACAGAATAACCATTATCTGTTACTCACCTCTATTTATGTGTATGCTTGAACCATAAATGTTTTGCATTGCCACATGAAACAGACAGCAGTGACCTGAGGAACAGAGATGGGGCCCTGTGTATTTCTGAATTGTGTCACAGCTGAAATGACTCTCTCAGTATAACAAGCCTCTTGCAAAATTAACCTAAGGGAGGCAGGACCAGTTGTAGCTGCCAGAAAGCAAGCACATCATGCATGGAAGGGGATCAGCAGGACACAGTTGCCTGTCTCCTACTGCAGCACAGGGCTGGTTCACAGACTGGTGCTGAGCCCCCTGCTCTCCCGGGGCAGAGCCTGGGCCAGGTGGGAGGTGTGGGACGGTCGCCCTGTCCCAGCAGCCGACAGCTCGTGGCACAGCGGGACACAGTGGTCTGCAGCATCACCCCCAAGAAGGGACCCGGGTCTGTTCCTGCTCCACGGGATCTGCACAGCCTCTCTCAGCAGAGCAGCCCAGAGTGGCCCTTCGTCAGCACTGGTTAAGGCTGAAGTTCACGGCTGCAGATATGAATATTTCAGCTTTGTCCATGTGAGCTGACAGCACCTCTTTAGATCATGTCTAAATGTACTTAAGGCAAACAGCTCCTCACCTCCATGAGCTCTAAGAAACACCAGACTCACTCAAAAACTGCATTTAAAACAATCATCTCCCACAAAATCCATCTGTACCAGGCAGCTTAGCTCTTAGAAGATAAACTGGGAAACTTACGTATGTGCTTCATTATAGCTACTGTAAATGTGATCCCTGACATATGCTTTACCTTTAATAGAAGCCATAAGAAGGCCTTCTGTTTCCTTTGGTCATATAGTTTAGTTTTGTACAGCTGTAATAAGACATTTAATGTTTAAGGCTTAGAAAATCTATGAAGTATGAGGAAAGGGTAAATTTTATCTTGACAAAATAGCTGAATTTAAACATTATTTTTTAAAAATAGTAAAAAAACCCTACAACCACCATTCATGAAACTCAAAGTATTCAGGAACCCATTTATATCATCAAACTTTGCTAACATGCTATCTGGGAATACAACAGCCACTATATTTTGCATCAGTTCTTGTAAGTGAAATCTCAGGGAAGCATCAGACACAAAATATGACATCTACACTGGAACAAGGCAGTTCTACTCAACACCTGGGAAACCATCTGTTGTTTCTGATATCCCAGAGGAAATGCACTGTTTTTCCACAAAATTACATAGCTTAGCAAATTCACTAAAACCTTGAGGTAAAGCTTCCTGACTGCCCACAGGTTCTTTGCCTCCAAAGGAAGGGCTGGAAGCTGCCAGCAGGTGCAGATGGAAAGACTAAACGCCATCCAGAAGTTTTTGCAACTTTTCCTCTCCCTCACCAGCCTCCTGTACAGGTCAGAACGCACCATTTATTTTCTGCTGTAGCTCCAGTGTGGAAATACAGATCACTACTGGGGGGAATAAATAGATCCCGTCTTATTCAATAATAAATAGGATGATTGTACAAGTCAGCAGTGGAGCTTCCTTAGAGATTTGGCTAAATGTATTCTCACTAAAGCAGAGAGTGCAGAGGTACCACTTTCCTATACTTTGAGTTGTCTTGGAATTGTGCCCAGGACTCAGTGTCAAACAGTTTCATAAGAAAACTTAACCTGGACTTTCTGCAAATATGTCTATGTTGTTACAAAGGAAATAGTTGCAATGCAGAACCTATCACTGCTGGGAGCTGCTACATGACAGAAAAGTTTCTAAGATACTTCTGCCCATTCCAAGAAGTTATTTAGCATGCATGACTCTGCTAGCACACCAGATTCATTATTGGAAAACATCAGAAATAATCAGTTATCCCTTCTGAAAACCTGTTGCCAGCTTGAGAAATATCTTAGTTCATGTCACTTCTTGATAAGCTGACATTCATAATGTATTTGACAGGATTCACAGATACTTTTATGCATGACCTCCTACTCTTTCCTCTGACAGCTCACATAAAACACAAATAGAAGACATCAGGATCTTACAGCCATTTTTTAAGCATCTGCCTTGGAAGCATATTGGTTTGTCTGACAATGATATTGAATTCCCCAAGGCTTTTTCGTGACTTATTAAACTTAAATATCAGTTGGACAGAGTTGACCTTAATTGATTTAATGAGCTTTCTCTCATGAAATTGAAAATACCAGTCACTTAAAAACCCCCAGCAAACTAGTATTCAATATGTTATGCTTTAAATGTCCTTTAACTTACAAGAAACTGTAAAAAGAAGGTAATTCCTTATCTCACAGAGAAAGCCCCAGGGCCAGAGTTTGCTTGGGTATTCCTGGCATGGATAGAGGCAAGGCTTGTTCCCCCAAAGACTTCTCCAAAGACAGAACAGACCAAAAGGACACCTCAGCCCAGGGGTAAGATTAGCTCGTTTGTTTATATTATGCCACCCTGTGCAACATTCGGAACCGAGGCTTCCTGAGTGGAGGGTAAAGAGGGATGTGCCTGCACCCAGCAGTAAGGAACGGCTCTGCCTGACGCAGAGCGGCACAGGAATAGTTCAGCCTTTGCTTAACCTAATGTTTCCCAAGCTGCAGCCAGCTCACTGGAGCCTCACCACCACTCGCAGCATCGCCCTCCTCAGCAAGAGACGGAGCCATGCTATCACTCTGAGAAATGTCCCATCTGAGGAAAAATACAAGAACTATGTTTCTATTCTGATTTCCTCTAAATAAAACCAGTGAGTTATTTGTTGCTTTGCTACCAGGTAAGTAAGGCTGTACAAGTGCAGAACAGCTTCAGCCATTCCTCACCCTGTTCTTTAACTTGGTGCTGGTACCTCATCCTAGCCCAGCTCCCTTGAAAGACACGGGAGAAATTGCCATGTTGGAAAATGGATTTTGTTACATCTTGTAATTGAAAAGATAAAGCTTAAAAGGGGGAGGTGGCAAACACAAATTAACATGACTATTATCCAGTCTTGCTCACCCCTGGGAGCAAGAGCCCCTTCCCAGAGGAACCCTCAGCTAGAAACTGCTTTTGGCTATGGACCAGCAATGACAAAGCTCTCGCATGACTAACAAGGAGGGAGGGGAGAACAAGCAGCAGGAAAGACATGAACACAGATATGAGCATCTACCTGCATTAGTTGATACGCTTAGGATAAGGCACCGAGCTCTTATTTACCTAGTGGAACAGAGACATCTCCTTCAGGGATGGTCTGCCTCACTTGTGAAGGTCTTCTTGAAGTAGAGGATTAGCATGGTACGTAAATGAAAAGTGAAACTGTGAATTTGTGACACCTATGTTTCTGTGTGCACCTAAACCCCTCGGAGAATTGAGACTTTGTCCCAACCCCTACAGACACAAAGCAGAGCAATGTCCCAGAAGTGACTGTTGACAGCCACCACCAGCAGTCCTGGTCCTTTGCTGCAAAGCAGAGACCTTCACCGAAAGCATTTCCACACCAGGATACTCGGGAAAAGGCTCCTCTCAGCCAGCAATGACCTTTTGATGAGTTGTGCCAGACATTCCCCATCAGAGCAGCTGATGGAAAGAAACAGAGATTTCTATACCAGAAAGCCACTTGCTGCCACAAGAGCACATCCACAGAACCACCTGGATCCACAGGAAGGACCACCTGTATCATCATCTTTGCTCTGCTTTCCTTTAGTGAACAGGTGAAAGCAAGCCGTACCTGAGAGGCTACTGACAAATGATCATTTGTCACCACTTATGCAGTAGGAGGTACCATTAAATGTCAAAATTCATAGAATCATAGAATCATAGAAT
>KL280499.1:29616-40823 GCA_000699545.1 Podiceps cristatus | reverse complement strand
AATGTCTGGAAAATAAAAAAAAAAAAAAAAAAAAAAAAAGTATTTTAGTTTTATTTAAATTTAGTTTAGAGCTTATTCCTGTGTTATGTGACACTGACTTCTTTTTTGAAAAAAAAAAAAAAAAAGTTTGCATTACCATTATCAAAGTATGAGTCTCTTTGTTTAGCACCAAATTCAAACCTTTGGAAGTTCTAGACTGAAGAGAGCATACCCAACTGCATTTAATGCTAGGAACATCCCAAAATTTTGATCTATTTATTAATCTTCTGAAAACTTTTTTTTCTCTTCAAGTGGTTGGGGAGTAAATGTTAAAAATGTAGGCTTATTCAGGGAGTCAGATGTTTTAGGAGAAAACAATTCAACAATAGAGAAAAAGCAGTGTATGTCTCCAGTAATTTCAGTGAATTTCTCCTATGAAGCTCAGAAGCACTGATCAGGTAATCTGTGCATTTGATTCTTGTTTGCCTCAGCAGGGAATGTAGATGAAAGGATGATTCATCTTGCTTAAAAACAAGGGATTAGAAAAGATGAATATTAGCTCACCTTTTAAACACTGAGAATGTTAAAGCTTCCTTCCATTCAAATTTCCTAAGAGGAAATTATCCATCAGTAGGTAAAGTTTTGAATTCAGCCAATTAAACCTTTGGACAAAGTGACCATATTAACATTTAGAAATATCACTGCAGATACATGCTGGTCTTGCAGGCTCTCAAACATAAGCAAAATATATATTTATTAAGTGTTCAAAAATTCCAGTTTGTGCCAGTTTGTCACACCTTCACTTCTCATAAATTTTAGATAAACACATCCATACATCTTTTCACTTATTCAAAGAAATTAATAGCTGTCACAAAGTGATTATACCTTTTTGCTAACAGTGGAGTTTTCCAAACTCCCATACCATGTCTACCCTTTAGAAGACCACACATAGTGAAATTTTCTGGTACATTCTGGTAGACTTGTCATTTTCTAAATAATTTTATTTTTAACTTTATAAAATACATAATTTTGGCTACTACAAAATTGCTTTCTGAACATAAACATATAAAAGATTCTTTTAGTCAAGGCAATGAAATGGAAATATACTGGATTGAATTATTCAATTTATCCCAGTACAATTTCATCAGGTATGCTTTTTTTTCTCTGTTTAAAATAGATGAGAATTTTTTCCTTGATTTCAATGAAATGTTAATTTTATGATGAATATTAAAATGTCAAATCAATTAACTGGTTAGATACTGGTGATTCTGGAAAATACATTCCCTAGGAACTATGAACAGAGCTTGGGTATACAATCACAAATTATTATTCAATTACTTAAAGCTATTTCTAATATCACACTGTAATTTGGAGTAACTAATTAAAGCAAAAAAATATATTTTAGAAAACTATTAAGTATGACATCTCTTTTAAAAGTAATATTCAATTCTAAGCACCTTATTCCTTAGGAAAAAAAAAAAAAAAAAAAAGAAGAAGAAAACAAAATACTCTCTAAGCTGTAAAGTAAAATACTTCCAAGGAAATGTCAGAATTAAGGTTTCCATTCTCTCATTCACCTATATTTGCACCATATCACTGCCACTAATACTGTAGTTTAAAATTAATTGTGGTTTCAATACAAATTCAAGGAGTGACATGAAGAGTATCCAATGATCAATTCATATAGTTAGTCCTATACTTTGTTTTGTACGATATCTAAATCTTGCTTAAGGCAAGTATTAAATATTTTTCTTCCAGATTATTCTATGCAGTGGCAGAACCCTGAGGAAACCAATAGACTTTCCTGGCCCTGAGCAGCCTCAGCCAGGACTCCCACCCACCACTGCCCATGCATGCTGGGACTCCATTTCACCCACCCTGACGCATCCAGACCCTACTGCAGCTCTGTGCCTCTCCCTAAAGTCGCTGTGGGGAGCTTAGCTCTCTCCTGGCCCTGTCTCTTTTGGCGCACAGCTCCCCAGCCCTGGTTCATTGCTTGCCATGTAGGGTGCTGTCGATGGACCTTGTCACCAGACCCCAGCTCTGCCCCCCGTGTTCAGCCCCCGCAGGATTGTGCCCGGTCGGTGAGAAAACAGACTGAGTGGGGTCACCTGCCTTGTGCCCTCATGGAGCAGCCCTGCTCCTGCCACTCCCTAACATATGGCAGTAGCTACTACAGTGAATTATTTACAAGTTATACTGAAAAATATTTTCATAACTTGCAAGAGGTCTCATCAGATGATTCCAACTGGCTTTTGCTAAGCAGTTGATTTATGTGATGTTTTATCAGTTCACATCATACCTTCCATTAACTTCATTTAAAAGTGAAATTTTTTATCACTAATGCACACAAAACTCTTGTTTCTCAAGATGGGCACCCAGAAAATTTTTTAAATAAATAAATAAATAAAGTTATTGCTATACATCTTTGAAAAGCTTGGCTGAAATGATTCATCTAGTAATACATAAAAATTATGTGAAAGGCATAAATTTTGAAAAAATAGAGCAGGATTTCTATCTGGAAATGAAACACTTTAACACATCATAGTAGTCAGAAATACCAGCTAGTTTCCAAAAAAAGGTGTATACAATGTTGCAATTCAAAAGTAATCATATAAAGCCAAACCCTGTTTTTTTTGGTTTGTGTTTTTTTTTTTTTTTTGGAGGGAGCTAGATGTGTAAGTGTGAAAAAAAAGGAGTACACAAAAATCACAAAGATGCATAGGGAGGGAAACAAGAAAGCCCTAAAAATAGACAGTGTCTATGACATGACCCAGAAAGACTCCCAAGTTTTAAATTTTGCTGAAAGCTTGGTTCAAATACAGTAAGAAATACTATCTTTCTGCAAACAATTTTTTTGTAGGTGATCAGAAATATGATTTATGGAAAGATATTATTTCTTTTGCATTTAGTTCACAGCTTTAAAATATTCTATATTTTCTCTATTTATAGTTTGAGAAAAAGATATAGCATATTAAATATGCTAAATCAAGCATATACAGTAACACAAAATTGAAAGAGCAATATCGACCATACACTTTCTGTAATGCCATATCTGACATGTTTCTCTTCCATTTGTTATTGTTTAGCTGCCATTTAAGTGCCATCTAAACCAGTTAAGGTTGTTAAGCATTCACTGAAGACAGTCAATGACTGAAAATTTCAACAAGATTCAATTCTGAGGAGAACAATTAAAGAATTACAAAATGGATGAGGATGAGGTCGGAGGTCATGAGGTTTGCAAATAGCCCAACTGCAAAATCTTTTACAGTCATATAGAAACTTCTTTCAATCAAAATATTGAACTAGAAAAAGAAATAGAGTGGCCTTGCCTGAGACAATTTTTTGACTGTCCAGTTATATATTTTACAAATATACCTGCATAGTCCCCCGAAAACATTTTTGTCTGTTACAAAATTAAAGGGAGGGTGACTAGTGTAATCTGATTACGCTTTCATTAATGTCACTAAGTAAAATGATAAAATCCACTGTCATGCTAGAAAGTTTCCACAAGCAACTGTACCTTAGTAAAACTTCACTGTTTAAGTAAAAACCTTTTGCAAAAAAGAAAAATCTAAGAAACATCATCTTACTACTCACTATAGCAATCTGAGAAAATAAACGTCACTGTGAAAGATTTAGTAAAGCTTGCATAATTTCACTATCACACTTTCTTAATTTAAAGCCCAATTCTCCACTCACACAAATGTGTACTATTTCTCTGATGCACCCACACACTGGGAAGATCTTGTAAGTCTTGCAAAAGTAGTCTATTTCAAGACCTATATGGAGGTTTAATCATCTTTTCTTTTTTAAGTGCTGGCTTATTCTGTTCTCTTCCACAGAACTCCTTGTCCTTTTCCTCACCAGAATGTAGTGGCATCCTAAATTCACAGTACCAAAACCTTTCAGCATGCCAGGCTTCCCTGACTTTCTTCTAAACATATGAATATTTAAAAAAAGTATCCTGAAGCTCCAGCTTTGAAGACTTAGTTTAATATAAAAAGAATTCTGCACTCATATATCTATATATATAGATAAGTATCTATATATCTATGTATACAGATATACATAGATATGAACAGACGTGCACAAAAACATGTATAAACCTTCTCAATAGCTTGAACAAGATATACAAAGAAAAAATTCTGCTTTTACAAGATATTATTTTTCTCTTTTCCAACCCCCTAATTTCCTTCATCAGTTTTCTCTGATGCTCATTAAAACAGTGATCCAGTAAGAACCGTAAGTTCCTAACAGTAATAATTATTTTATTGTTTTGCACTTGTACAGAATGTTGGTCACATATTCTTTGAGATTACAGTTTAGAATGAATTCACGAATAAAACTCTTGCCTGACAATAAAGGCCTTTTTGGGCTCCTCCATGCGAATTTTACTTAAATTTTAAAGGAGTGGGCAGAAAGAAGGCAAATGACATGTTATTGGGTTTTCTTGTGAAAGACAACCCTCAAATCTTTTAGGTATGGCTTTCCTCTTCCCTGCCGATGGCACCAGAATAACACACAAACACTCATGAAACTGGAACTATGAAGTAGACACTGATAAAAAACGTTCTGTGACCCATCACGCTCTTGATTTTTCAAAGTGTTTTTTTCACTCTTGTTATCCCTTTGTGTTAGATGCTCATACACAATTGTAAAATTTACTTATTTTTCTATCTTATATATGTTAACGTTTTCTGATGTCTCTCAAAAGCCTCCCATTGTAAAGATTATAAAAGTTCCACCACTACTAGACCATGCAAACTGAGACCTCCACAGTCTCATATTCACTTTATATTCATTTATCCATGCTTATATGCTTCATAATTAATTGCATTTTGTTGAGACAATTTTTATATGAGGGCTAGACTTACTCTAACTAGGATTAGAACACA
Source organism: Podiceps cristatus (assembly GCA_000699545.1). Classification (NCBI taxonomy): domain Eukaryota; kingdom Metazoa; phylum Chordata; class Aves; order Podicipediformes; family Podicipedidae; genus Podiceps; species Podiceps cristatus. Next base: position 35,946 of record KL280499.1, on the reverse strand, counting down.
TTGTATTTTTTTTTTTTTTTTATATTGAGATATTTATGATTAAGGAAAGTGCACCTTAAGAAAGAATTAATAATTTTAAAATATTAGCTTTATCTATTTTCTCAGATATTTTTAAGATAAGAATACAAGTTACATTTTAATAATGTGAGTTATTTACCTTGTCCTAAAGTTTGCAGGATGAGGATGCCCATCATATAATGACAAATAATCGTATTCTTCTTCTAGAGCAAAAGACTGAAAGACGATCTGTATTCTGTTTCTTTCTTCTGCTATTATAACCCACGTACAGTTTGCACCATTTGGATATCCATATGGGAAACCAGGGCTTTCTATAGTGCCATTAAGTCCTTTTAAAGTTCCACCACAGGTATAAATAAATCCTAAAAAAAGAACAAACAAAATAAAACAAGGAAACAAAAGTTAGCAAACCATTTTTGTATCAATTTTCAGTAAAATTAGTCATTGGAATTTATGATTTCTAAAAAGAATACAAAAATACTTCTCTGTGAGTACTGCATTTAGAAAGGTAAAGCCCATGTTTTAGTACAAATCCTGGCCACTTAATGCAAAACAACCCCACCCACCTAACAAATGTGTTTTCCATATTGTTTATGTAAAGACATATGGTAGCATCTTTGTAAATAAATATATATAAACAACATTTATGAGTAAATTTGGTCGCCTATGAGGCAAAGTATTTGCATCAATTCCCTTTTTTTCTAAAAAGTAATAGAAGCAACCAGAGCAAAGTAAATGAGTCTTCTTTTGGTGTGGGTCTGATAGAGATTAGATGTATTAACCTTCTGTTGTTGCTCCTCCCCAGATTTTGGGACTGGAAGAGGTTGAACTGTTACTTACAATGAACAAGCTTTTTCCAATCAATAATTCTGTTTTATGGAAGCTGTGTATTTAAAGACTCAGTGTGAAATAGCCATCTGTTGTATCATTGTATTAACTCATGTAAATAACTGCATTGTGTAGTTGTAATCAGAAAGAACTTAGTAAGCTTTTCTATATCTAAATAAAATACTAAGCTGAAGAATTTATGTGTTTTGACTAGCCTAAGTGTTTGTTGTGGTTTAACCCCAGTAGTCAGCTAAGCCCCACGCAGCTGCTCACTCATTCCCCACCCCGGTGGGATAGGGGAGGGAATCAGAAAGGTTAAAAGTGTGATAAATTGTGTGTTGAGATAAAGACAATGTAATAGGTAAACTCAATGCTATGCACATAAGTAAAGCAAAATAAAGAATTCATTGGCTACTTTGGCAGGCAGTTTAGCTATCTCCAGGAAAGCGGGGGTCCATCACACATAATGGTTACATGGAAAGACAAACACCATAACCTTGAATGTCTCCCCTTTCCCCTTCCTTCCCTCAGCTTTTATTACTAAGCATGATGTCATATGGTATGGAATGTCCCTTGGGTCGGTTGAGGCCAGCTGTCTCAGCTGTGTCCCCTCCCAGCTCCTTTCCCACCCCCAGACTATTTGCTGGGAGGGGCAGCATGAGAAACATAGAAGGCCTCGATGCTGTGTAAAACCTGTTCAGCAGTAACTGGAACATCCATGTGTTATCAACACTGTTTTGGTTGCAGATCCAAAACATAACATCATAGGATCTACTATGAAGAAAATTAACTCTATCCCAGCCAAAATCAGTACGGTGGGTCAAAGCTGAAAGGTGGATCTGCCAATAGATCCTTTTTAACACAAATATCCCAAATGTCAGAAATGGCTCCTACATTCAAAAGCCAAATTTTCTTGGACATTCAAAAGCAATTTTCTTAATTCAAAAACAATTTTCTTTTTAAATAGAAAATCATTTTTGTGAGACAAAATGAACCTGAGAATAATTATAAAGAGATCTCCCCTAAGTCATTGCATCCTGGCAGAGCAGGTCCTTTTCTGTACTCTTGCTCTCAGTTCTAATGTTCTGTTACAGCAGTTCCTAACTCCTCTAGGTCCTTGGGATATTTTTTTCTTTCCACCAGCTTTGCAGTCTGACTGTAGGTCTACAGCCCCTCTCCAGGCTTTCTGCTCTCTTATCCCTTAAATATTAGATCAGTTTTCTTGCTTTGCCTTTTGCACTCCTGAAGCTGCTCTTCCCCAAGCGTGCTCAGAGCAAGCTCCCTCTGCTAGCAGGGGGATTTCATCAACGGAAAGAAAGCACAAAGTGTTCAGCTGCTCAGCATGCTCTTTCAGAGGAACATTTCATAACAAACTACAAACAAACAAACCAGATGCCATCTCTTTAATTATACACACATGTATATATTTGAGCTCATTAAATCATCTTCTTTATGGCACATTCACAAACTTGTCTTCGTGTTGAGCATTTAAATGTGCAGAAACCCCTTCCTTTGACGTACTAAGCAGAAATCTCTTAAGACGCTACACTTTGTATTGCTACACTGGGAAGTAACTTTTCTTGAAATCAGAAGGAGGACACATACAATATTTTTATCTTGGCTTTTTCATATTTATCTCCAATGAAGATGCCTCTTATGAAGTGTAATTACTCTTTTGCTACAAACATCAATGTAACAGAGATCTACAGGACAGAGAGGAAATGGAAGATCGTCCTAAAAAGTAATAAGGGCTTTGTTTGCATCATCTGACATGTATAGCAAATTTTACCTTCTACTGCAAATTAGCTTAGAGAATTCATTTTTATATCAGTGCCTACATACTTTCATTTTTTACCAAACTTTGTTGCTAGAAGTCTGTTTTATTTATATCTTTCTGCATCTCCCTCATATACTAAAACTATTTTCAAGTCTCCTTTATGTGTTATTATATATTATCTAAACTCAGCTGGTTTATTTAACAATTTAAAAATCTTTTGGAATACAGTTTGTGTGCAAGTAACTTTACAAAACTAAAATATTTACTAATCATAAGATCTTCATCCTAGGAATCTAACACCTCCCAACGAATATAGTAACTAGTATAAGACTTTTAAAATGGCTATGTATTTATCAATTTGTTTTTTCCTAGAAATCTCTTGCAGAGTCCTACTTCAATTGAATTAGGGGAAGAACTTAGAAAGGGAGAGACTTGAAAATTAAATAGCAAGCACTCTTAATTTCTCTGCCTCTTTCCAGACCAGGTGTGGAAAGCACAGTCTGAACTGTCTCAACATCATAATACAACTCCATAATTCAGGACCTGTGTCACTGTTGCTGTATCTAACTCAGGGTAGCTAAGATTTACATATGTTACTATGCTGTTAATTCAATGCAAGCTATAAAGAAAAATTCAAATAATAGGTCTTCTGTGACCAAACTAAAATTATATTTTTCAAAAAAAGAACAGAGCCAAAACAATGAGAATGTGCATTGTGAGATGATATTATTACAGAATGTAATGCTTCATTTTCGATCCAATAATTATTCCTATCTATACATATATATGTGAAATACAAACTTCCATGGCATATAAAAGTTCCACTTATTCCTTTTACTCCATATCCAAACGGTAATAAAAGAGAATTATTCATAGGCTGCAAGATGGTATAACTTAGATATTTTTCAACGATGACTAGCAGAAAGTAACACAGGTATGCATATGTCAGAAGATACATTTTTAATTCCAAGAACGCAAAAAACAATGAAGTTTGATTTTGACAGGTCTAATTCTTTTAGTCTGTAAAATAAAAAATCGTGCCAACAGAATCCATACAACATGGACTTTAATATCTACTTTCATATGTTAATGCATTCTGTAATGCTGTTCACCTTGGCAGACCAACTTGGTTAGATTCAACCTAGACAACACACATTAACTGACTGGTGTGATCAAATGTTGAAGACATGACATTTATTTTCACAAGGTAAAATTCATGCTGAATAACTGGTAACATATCCTGTGATCTTTTTCATCTAGATTTCAGAACTAGCATTCAAAACAGAAATTACTTGCAAACTGTTTTTCATTAAAGAGAAGGTTTGATTCAAAGCACAAGGTAAAGAATTTTGAAAAGCTTGAAGTTAGACTAGAAAAATACTTGATCTAAGTGTGAAGATGAACAACACCACTGAAGATATTCTTTTAATAGTATGATTCAAAGTTTCCATTGTATTATTTTCTACCAGATTTTAAAATTCAGAAGTTTAATTCTCATCAATTTTACATGGATAAATATTTCTTGAAATCATAAAACATTGCTGCACTTCCTGGTTTCAGTCATCCTTTGATATATTATGGGATTACAGTAAGCATCAGTAACATCAGTTCTTAATCTATTTATTCAACTTTCATTTCCTTCTAACAAAGTAATACTTACATCATATCCACAACCCTTGCCCTTGGATGTCCCATAATTAAACTCACACTGTACACTACAAGATTGTATTTTGCTTTTTCTTTTCCTCTTGACCATTCAATTATATTGTTTAATAACATATTACCACACCTCTCACCTTCCAAGTACTCCACAGATTTTGATTAATCTCCTTTGTTTAATGTATTCTTTAATAGCAGTCATCACCAGAAGACAATCATACTGTGTCTTCATTGATTAACACAGTGACATATTTCTAAATTGCTTGTGTATTGCCTTTTAAAGAGGTATTTAATACTTGTTATCATTTACAAATCAAGAAAATGGAAGATGAGTTTTTCCCATGCTGCTTTTTTTTTCTTCTGTATCTTTTCTGATATCCCAAACTTCTTTCATCTCTTTCATTTCCACCCACAGAATCACAGAACGGCAGGGGTTGGAAGCGACCTCTGGAGATCATCTAGTCCAACCCCCCTGGTAGAGCAGGATCCCCTAAAGCAGGTTGCACAGGAACGTGTCCAGGTGGGTTTTGAATATCTCCAGAGAAGGAGACTCCAGAGCCTCTCTGGGCAGCCTGTGCCAGTGCTCTGTCACCCTCACAGTAAATAAGCATTTTCTTATGTTTATATGGAACTTCCCGTGTTCCGACTTGTGCCTGTTGCCCCTTGTCCTGTCACTGGGCACCATGGAAAAGAGTTTGGTCACATCCTCTTGACACCCACCCTTGAGATATTTATAAGGAAGGATGAGATCCCCTCTCAGCCTTCTCCAGGCTAAACAGTCCCAGGTCTCTCAGCGTGTCCTCATAAGAGATGTGTCAGCCTCCTTATCATCTTAGTACCCCTCTGCTGGATTCTCTCCAGTAACTCCCTGTGTCTCTTGAACTGCGGAGGCCAGAATTAGACACAGGACTCCAGATGGGGCCTCACCAGGGCAGAGTAGAGGGGGAGGAGAGCATCCCTTGACCTTCTGGCCACACTTTTCTTGATGCACCCCAGGATGCCATTGGCCTTTTGGACCACAAGGCTGCAATGCTGGCCTTGGAGCTGCTTTCTAGAAGGTCAAGCCCTAACATGTACTGGTGCTCAGAGTTGTTCCTCCCCAGGTGCAGGACTCTACACATGCCCCTGTTAAATTTCATCTGGTTCCTCTCTGCCCAGCTCTTGAGCCTATCCAGGCCACACTGAAGGGCAGCATGGCCTTCAGGAGAATCAGCCCCTCCTTCCAGTTTTGTGAAATTGGCAAACTTGCTGAGGGAGAACTCCTGTCCCTTTGTCCAGGTCATTGATGAATGTATTGAATAAGATTGGACCCAGAACTGACCCCTGGGAACACCACTAGCTACAGGCCTCACACTAGACTCCGCATTGTTGGTCACCACCCTCTGAGCTCTGTGGTTCAGCCAGCTTTCAATCCACCTCACTGTACACTCATCTGCCCCACACATCCTAATCTTACTTATGAGGATGTTTTGGGAGACAATGTTAAAAGCCTTACTGAAGTCAAGGCAGACAACATCCACTGCTCTCTCCTCATCCACCCAGCCAGACACGCCATCATAGAAGGTTATCAGGTTGGTCAAGCATGATTTCCCCTGGGTGAATCCATGTTGACTATTCCAAATATCCTCCATATGCTCAGAGATGGCATCCAGAATATGCTGTTGCATCATCTTTCCAGGGATGGAGGTGAGGCTGACTGGACTGTAGTTCCCTGGATCTTCCTTTTTGCCTTTTCTGAAGACTGGAGTGACATTGGCTTTCTTCCAGTCCTCAGGCACCTCTCCTGATCCCTACGATTTTTCAAAGATGATGGAGAGTGGTGCAGCAATAACATCTGCCAGCTCTCTTAGCACTTGTGGGTGCATTCCGTAAGCGCCCAAGGACTTGTGGGTGTCCAGTGTGGCTAAAAGATCTTTAACTTGATCCACCTCAACCAGGGGAAAGTCTTCCTTTTTCCAGACTCTCTCTCTTAACTCCAGGATGTTCTTGTTGTGTTTGGTATCCCTTGTGAGGTTTAATTCCACATGGGCCTTAGCCTTCCTTGTTGA
>KL280499.1:0-16374 GCA_000699545.1 Podiceps cristatus | reverse complement strand
TTCCAGACCAGGTTTGACGGGGCTCTGAGCAACCTGGTCTAGGTAACGGTGTCCCTGCTCACTGCAGGGGGTTGGACTAGATGGGCTCTAGGGTTCCCTTTCAACCCCAAACATTCTATGATTCTATTATTCTATATAACAATACAAAAAAAAAAAAAAAATAAATCTAATGCTTATTGAAAGATCCTATATAGCCTTAAATGCATTAATTAATTTTACTTAGGGTATCTAATACTAAAATTCCATTGTAAGAGGAAAAAAAAACATTGCTATCATATAATAGATTCATATTATAGAATGGTTTGGGTTGGAAGAGACCTTAAAGATCACCTAGTTCCAATCCTCTGACATGGGCAGGGACACCTCCCACTAGACCAGGCTGCTCAGAGCCCCATCCAACCTGGCCTTGAACACTTCCAGGGATGGGGCATCCACAGTTTCTCTGGGCAACCCGTTTCAATGCCTTACCACTCATACAGTGAAGAGTTTCTTCCTTAGATCTAATCTAAATCTACCTTTGTTCAGTTTAAAGTCATTATCCCTTGTTCTAGCTCTACATGCCCTTGTCAACAGTCCCTCTCCATCTTCCTTAGATCTAATCTAAATCTACCTTTGTTCAGTTTAAAGTCATTATCCCTTGTTCTAGCTCTACATGCCCTTGTCAACAGTCCCTCTCCATCTTCCTGTAGGCCCCTTCAGGTACTGGAAGGCTGCTATAAGGTCTCCCTGGAGCCTTCTCTTCTCCAGGCTGAACAACCCCAACTCCCTCAGCCTGTCTTCATAGGAAAGGTGCTCCAGCCCTCAGATCATCTTTGTAGCCCTCCTCTGGACTCACTCCAGTAGGTCCATGTCCTCCCGTTGGGGGCCCCAGAGTTGAATGCAGTGTACTGTTATATGATGGACAATATTTTAATATCTTGGTAAACTACTCTGGTTTTAGCTTTGCTTCTTTATTTTCTTTCATTAAATATTTGCTTCATCCCATTACTTTTTTTTTTTTTTTTTCTTTTTTCAGTATTTGTTTCCAACTTCTGCATGCATTCTTTGCTTACTCAGGTCTTCATGGCAATAAATTATATACTGCTCTTTTCTGCTTCAAGTTCTTTTCCACATATTTTTACCAATTTATTTAATACTATTTCTCTAATTCTTATTCAGATCACCATGTAAAATTTAAAAAGTACAGATCAGTAGTTTTAGGCATAAGATAAAAGAAAATATTAGTTTTCAACAGTAATTGCTTTTAATACATGTCATGGGAGAAAACATCTCTTGATCTGTCTTTTAAACTTCATGTTACAGGAATTTAATGCCTACTTAAGCTAGTAACCTTTCGTGGCTTGTATTACCTGCTAGAGGGGAAGATGACATTGAGATATTGTAGCGAAACATACTGGAATATTCCATTTGGCTGAGTTAAAGATTCGCAAAATGTTTAAGAAATAATGCAGAAACATTAGCTACAGTTACCCTTCTCATCCGTCCTTAGAAATAAATAAATAAATAAATAAATAAATAGATAAATAAAAAAGACAACAGGTAAATATAATCATATCACTTTGAGTTTTACAATTCATTAAGTGACCCACAATCAGGAAGATTATTACAGCTAATGAGCTCAAGAAAGATGAAAGTACACTTATGGATTTACACTGAGCTGTTACTGGGTTCACAAATTATGACATTCCTGGCCACTTTTCTCTTTTATTTTCTCTAACATAATGTTTCTTGGGATTAGTTATGGCAAAATATTTATTTAAAACGTTAGAGAAAGGAGTTCATACATCGTATCATTAATTCATCAGGATAAGACCTAAATGACTGCAGAATGACATAGCTACATTAACTTCAAGCTAAGATAACCATACCACCTGAAGATCTAGACTTAGAGAAAAAAAAGTGAAAGAAAGCCACTGCCTCTTTACACAATGTCATCTATAAAGTGCATCAGGGTTCAAATTAGTAAATATGTCATTAAAAAAATATATATAATAATGCTCTAAGATAAGGACAAGAAAGTTTTACCTTCAAAATTTGCAGAACATTTCTGAAGTAAATGTACTTTCCTTTTCTGCCACTAGTATTTTTTTTCTCTTTTATTTATTATTCTAAGATACTTGTTTCTTTATTCCAAATAAAATATATTTAGAATGAGACAGGACAAGGAAGAGAGTTTTTACAGGGTCTGGATGTAAAAATGCAATAGTAATTAGAATGTTTACATTAGATTTGGAAGACCTCAATTCAAAACAGGCTCACTGGGTAGTTTCCATGTCCCTCACCCCACCCCTTCACTTTTAGAAACAGAAAGCAAACAAAAATAGTCACATATTTGGTTTATTTGTTTTACATGAAATTTGTATTAAATTCTCTGTTAATTTTAATTATCAAATGATATTAACAGTTAAGATGCAGTGAATCAGATAGAATTATCATTTCAGCAAGAAGACTAAGGAAAACTGGTAACTAAAGGGCTATTCATACTTCAGTTTTTGGAAAACTGAGGAAAATAATCATGAAAGTCATGGCATTCAGAAGAGCACAATCCAGTGCCAATGGAGCAAGCTAACATAACTTGGACTACAAAAAGAACAAAGAAAAATTGTGTCTGAAGACTACAGAGTCCTCAAAATAGTGTTACAGAGGAGAAACAGCAGGTATGACTTATCCAAATGCCTAAAAAGCTTTGGACAAAGTCCTTCACAAAAGCCTTTTGAAGACCATAAATTGAGCAGCAAATCAGAGTGAAAGATACAGATGGTAGAAAGGAGGTAAGTAGAAGTTCATTATTAATCATGTTAATTATGGCAGCATCTATGAACAAGGCAAAAAGAATACCTTAGAAGGTTTACCTACCCGTATTAGACTGTAAGTTGTGTGGAATGCTAACTAAGAACGGAGAGAAAGGACATGCTGTACTACAACTATTTTTCTTTCTTAATGGCTAATGATTTTGGAAAAGGGTAAAGGAAGATGTATCAGAATTTTACAGTGATGAAATAATTTAAGAAATCAAAATAAAACCATAAAAAAAAGGCATTTGAGAAAATGACAGAGGGTGAAAAGCCACATAGCTCGATTTGATGTAATGCACTTCTAAATGAAACGTAGCTGGTTTAAAAATAATGGGAAACAAGATAAAACAAAAAACCAAACAGAAGGCAACCTGGGCATCTTTCACCTTTTTGTTTATCTAAATAAAATCTCAACTATACTGACAATTAAAAGTAAATAAATAAGGGTGATCCTACAGAATTCATGTAATGCTGTTATTTGGAATCACTGAACCTGACAGATCTTCTCCTGAAGTACTAAGCCACATTCTTCTCTGGCAGACATTGGAATAAATCTAATGAAGACAAGCAAGTTGTACTGGTATAATATAGTTGATAACTGTTTAATTACATTCATAAACAGAAGGAATACAGGAACAATCAGAAAAAAATGTGCACAGACAATGTGAGACTAAATGAAAAGAGACAATTTAAAAGAGATAAGTAAGAATGTTATATATAAAATGATGGAGTGATTAAATGATAGGTCAGACAGTTCAAATAAGATGCTCTGGAACAATTGTTTTGCCTAATTCTTGAACATTAAAAGAAGAGAATTATACATTTTAAAGTTCCAAAAGCACATTCAATTTAACCAGTGTGTTCTGTCAAAGTTGTTCGCACAAGAAAATACTTAACACGTGAATTTACTAAAAATGTAGGATAAGCTGTCACAATGGCAAGAAAAGAATTCCCATGATTACATTACATAGACATACAAGCAGTCATGTTCTAGATTCTAATACCTATAACTACATTATGTGATTATGAAATCAGACACTGAATTTTATCTCCTTGTATAATTTCTCTAGATTAAAAAGGACAGTAAAACCCTTTATTCAGAAATCTCTTCCTTTCTTAAACCTACAGCATCCTACAAAAACTTTTGGATGAACTGACTGAAGCCACAGATGAAAGGCAGAATTTTGCTCCATCACGAAGTGCTCTAGAGAGAACCTTTCCATGTTTTATTCTTTCTTTTCCCAACTATGCAATGATAATGAGCATGAAATTATACAGTTCAAATAATAAATGGAACATACCTATTGTGAGTACATCAAAGTCTCTGAATGTCTGTATATGTTCTTGTTAATCAACTTAGAGGAAAATGATAGAATAATTTAACAGTTTATATGCATTACTCTTATATTTCTTCTTTATATTAAAGTGATACCACATGACTATACCAGATTACAGACTCACTTTGATGTCTGTCACTGATCTGTAACATTTATTTCTTTGAGATTTAATTTTTCTTAGTAAATTTGTGTTGTTTTTTGGGGTTGTAGTTTCTTTTTTGTTAACCAAATACATTGATCTATATTTTTCTAGATTACTTTCATGTAAATACACATGGGTGCCTTCTCTTTTCCTTACTATTAAATGCAAAGCCTCCCAAACAAACAGCACAGGTTCTTACTGATGCCCATTAATGCAAGAAAGGAAATAAAGAATAAGGGAAAGAACTTCAGGTATTGGCTGAAATGATAGGAAAACTTGTACCTCTGACTTCATCCAGATCCTTATAAACATATGTGAGAAAATAAAATGTTATGCTATAATATTTTCCCTTCCTATAAAATCTTGACAAGGTCTAATACGCTTTTTTTCAAAAATACTTATTTTCAAAAATGGGACAGGTTTGACCTTTTCAGTATGAATAACTTTGAATTGTATTGTGAATCTGCTATCAGTATTATCTTTCTGCAACTGCTTCGCCAGTTTGAAAGAAAGAAGAAAAAACAATTGGCTTGAGCTTCCTGTGGAATAGGAATATTTTTGTTTTGCTCTTCCACCAAGTAATAATTCCACAAATGAATGATGATAAAGATATCCAGCTTAGATCTTCCTACGCAAAAACAATAAAAAATCAGCTTTGCTATTCATCTTATTTTTTCTTATGCTGTTACTGTTTTGATTTATTTTTACTCAAGAGGAGATGCAGTATTTCAATTCAAAACTGAATGTGAAAATCTTTTCAGAGAGCTATACCAAAGATGTCACAAGAAAATTATTTAGAAGAGAAACAAAATTATCTGACATAAGAAATTGTATTGCAAAAATATTTCTACACAGTCACATACAATACTTATTCACAGAATTATCCCTCCAGATAAAATTACTGTTTATCAACCGAAATTTTACATTAACATAATTCTTTTTATCATTATAAAATTTAAAATTAGAATGGATGTTTCTCCTTTATAGATTGACTACTCCAAAAAGATCCAGTCTTTATTTCTTTGGAAGGTGATATTTTGTGTCGCGGTGAGGGGTTAATGCCACTAAGCACTTGTATTTTTTCTGGTAAGTTCAAAAGTCTAAACAGACACAGTAGCTGAAAAAAAACAAAACAAAACAAAACAACAAAAAAAACCCCACCAAAACCCTGAAACAAACCACAAACAAAAAAAAAAAAAAAAACACCCCAAAACAAAAAACCAAAAATAACAGCAAACAACCAAGCAAAAAAACCCACCTTATGTTTCCAATTTGGAAGAACTTCTCCCAAAACACACTCGCAACTCCCCTGACCAACCACCAACCCCTACCCACCACCACCACTCCTTTAGGATACGTTTTCAAGATTATTTTCAATTTTAAAGTAGAAGGTAGCTTTTGCATTTCTGAAGGATTTTTTTTTTCCTACCATATTCATTACTGAGTTTTCTTCATAAAAATTCAGGCTCATATCAAGATAGAGTAGCATCAGAACTTTATTTTTATATGATTTTATGACCTGTAAGTTAGAGATATAAATCTCCCACATAGGTAGCTTTGTTCTGTAAGAGGCACAATGAACAGAAAACAGGTTTTTGAATATTAATAACCGCTTACTAAAGCCAAGCTTTCTCCCCAATGCACATTAATTTAGCATTAACAGTCTCATCGAAATAATTTTAAAGTATTTTTAATTCAAATATCAATTAATTGATGCTGATAGAACTTTTTTTCACCCTAAATAGGCAAATTATTGAAAACATTTCAATGATGATCATGTTCCTAAAAGAAAATGGCAGGGTCAACCTTATACATTTAGAATTCATTGATCTCACCCCAAAAATGTTTTTGCTTATGATGATAGTGTCTCATTAATTATTAAACATAAGAATTATGGAAATAATCTAGATTTAGATTTTAATTGTTTATGGAAGAGATATATTAAGTAGCTAATGGAAATAATCCTGTATTTTCAAAATTTAAGAATAATTTGCATGTTATAATATACAAAGTCTTGAACAATTTCTGTTCAAGAAACATTTTTCTCTCCTTAGTAGTTCTAAAAATGTAACTTACACAATTTTGCAAGAGTGACTTCATTCTGGGAAAAGCTCCTTTTTAACTATCATATTGTAGCCACAAGAAATTTTCCACTCATATTACATTACTTTAAAAATACCATTTCATGTTTCTTTCCACTTTAGCAATAATTCATTAAATCAAATGTCTGCACAGTGGCTCCGTTGGTTTCCCATGTAGCTTCTCTGCTATTGTTTAGCCATTCTGAATTTCATAAAGCACTTTATGGGACATTTAGAGCTTTTGTTGTTCTAAGTTTGATTGAATAATCTAGGAGAAATGCAAAATTAAAATGTTAGTCCTGTAGTTTTCATTATTTCTCTTTCCATCCAACTCCATTCTTATTCTGAACACCCTCCAGAAAGAACTGAATTTGCTTTTAAAATGTGCCCCAGTCCTAATAGGGAAGTCATTTCTGAGCTATAGCTAATATGATCTCATTGGTTATTTATCATTCTTTCCAGACTATCTTGCTTTAAACTGTGAAATGTTCCCAATGTTCCATTTAAGAACAAAATGTAATTTCAAAATTTTGCATCTTCTTGGAGGAAAAAAGGGGGTGTGTTTTCTGGCCAGAGTTGCTCACCTCTGACTTGATTACCTAAGCATAGTATTAGCTTATACGATAACTGCTTTGTCTAGACACACACACAAAGTAACAGAAATCCTAGTACCCCAGACCTGAGCCCCTGCCCTGCATACCCCCAGGAAAGCATTCCCGAATTGTGTAAGATTTGTTATTGGATGTTTAGGAGAGGAATTCGAGGTGTGGAAAGGGACAATCAAGGTGGTGTGGGGAAGAACAAATGTGTAAAACTGGAGAGTTTAAGAAGATGTGTAAACAAATGTGTGAAACTGGAGAGTTTAAGATAAAGGGGACCAGTCACTTGTCAACAGTTTCCTGGTTGGTATGCTTGTCTGACCATGCCCTGTGCCTAGTCAGAGCAGTCTGACCTGTCTTCTCATTGAAAACCATCTCTAACACTTACCTGGGTGACTGGCTGTCTATTCTCCATGCATGTGTGTGTTTGGGGTCTGAGTGCAGCAACTGGGGTGGGACCGAGGGTGACAGGTTCAAGTGTCCATCGTGACCATGATTGGACAGACCAGAGTGTTTGCGAGTGTGTGGGAACATCCCTCAGTGTGTGGTGGGCAGTGGATATCAACTGGGACCAACTGGTGAGCAGGGTGAGTGCTTGAGATCCAGGTCTGGAAGCTGGATCCAGACAGACCAGAGGGCCTGTAGGTTGGCTACTGGAGGGGCCAGGAGGTCCCAGCCAGCTCCTTTGCACTGAGAGATCGTGTGTGTGTGTGTGTGTGTGTGTGTGTGTGTGTGTGTGGCAAGGGGATGTTAGGGACAGCTCCAGGGGATGACTGAGTGACTAAGACTAGTCTGAGTGTCTTAAGCCTAGATGGAGGTCTCCACTGTGTGATCCATTTTTTATGTACAAATTATTTTTTAAATTGCAGGTAGGACAAATAGAAGGACAAAGAGTAAACTTTGCCTATTGCACACTTTTGCTGTATTTCTATATTTTAATATTTGCTATAAGATAAATCACATTTTAATCTCTAGAAATTAAATAAATCATGACTTCTGTTGGATAACACATGAAAGTTCTATCCTAAGATAATCAAGAGTACAAATGGCTACGAATAGAGCATACTGAATAAGATGCAAATTGAAAAACACTCATATGACAAACAAGGTAGACCATTCCAGAAATGATCTGTTAGAATTGAAAAGAAACATTTTTGCAAGGGACAAGATTGTATGCAACACATTTACATAAACCTGCTTAAATCTTGTGAATGTGTAGAAAGTATGCTTGATGCAGAACTGCATTCAGAGTTAAAGATAATAATAATAATATAGAAATAATATCTCTAAATGTAAGATGATTTGTGTCACAGATGCTTTGCATCTCAAAGCTTTTAAGCATTTGGTTGCTTAAAAGGCAAAGTGTAATTGCTGTGCTGCAAGGGTTAGGTATCAGCGATTCTGATGAAATTTGAATAACTGTATTTATCAGCATAACTGAAACACTCCATCTGCTGGGTTTCAGATGCATTACAAAAATGCAGTGCTGCATTAATTCTTGGTGAAGTGTTCTCATGTTTCCCTCAGCCAGCACAGACTGAGCAGTAGTGTCAGTAGTATTTTTCAAAGCTCACAGGCACAGCCTCTGAGATGCCCCTTCTGGCCATCTCTTATCACAGTATCTTTTCTGATCAAGACCTAAAAACTTATTATGGCTTTAAAACTACAACAACTCCCAATGCATAATACACAGTGTTTGAGGACAGGTCTGTTCCTTGGAGCCTTCTACTGACGAGAGTCCTCATCTCATTTGTTCTCTGTTATATCTGCTAAGAAAAATAAATGTTATTGAATGACCTCCTACCCAGCTCTGGAAAAAATCATTTTGGTAGCAATAAAGAGCTACGTTAGTCAGCCAAGTAATAATCTGCATCTTAACATCAAAGGTCAGGGTATCTCCAGACATAAGTTTCTACTTTTGAGGTCTAGGCAAGTGCAGAGGACATACTCTCATGTCATGTGAAAGAGCACTTCAGAGATAAGAAGCAGTTAAGTACCAGAGAAAGATGCCATTGCTGCACACTGGCAAGTATTATTATCTATGTATACTACACTCTTGTCTTAATTTAAAAGAAAGATTCTGAGGAAGATGTCTGTGTAATTTCAACTGGAATCTTCTAATGAGTTTGAATTTCGGTAGTTCATAATAGCAAGCAAATTAGTGTTTTTCTTCTGATTTTCCTCTGAAGACAAAGCATCATGAACATAATTCCAATGCTTATTGAAAAACAGTATATGAAAATTGTGTACAGCTATCCTGTGCCACATGTTATTTTTTCTATTATATTTTTTAAACCAAAATTGAAACTGGAAATGCATACAGATGTTTGGAAATTGTTCTGATACTATAGGTTCTTGAAGTTGCAGACTTATATATATTAAAATAATATAAACTGTCATACTTATTTATCTATATACATCAAGTGCTAGAACATAATAAACAAGGATTCTGCGAAAAGGATTTTCAGATGGACCTCAGATTCTTATATTCTTAATCATACTGAGTAGACCCACTGAAAACATTGCAGATTTGACTTTACATGGATAGATTTTAAATATTTCAAAGCTTTTTATTAACAATTCATATTTCTTACGTATATTTGAGACCTAAATTAAGACCAAAAAAAAAGAGTATTTTACTCCTTCATTTTACCTAAAATATTAACAATGTCTGGCACAGAAATACTATATTATTTTTGCAAGTATTCTAGTCATTAAATGTTAGGAAATGTGAGTAGTTAATCATACGCTACATATTATATATATATTTATTTACATGCCGAGCACATACTTCTGTGTGTGTGTGTGTGTGCAATTATAGAATTGTCAGTAATTACAGAAGCGGACACAAAGAACAACAAATATGAAAACAGGTTAAGAAAGGTAAGAATAAAGTAAGTGCTATGACTAGAAACAAGGATGAGAAAGGTAGAATACTAAGCATAGGAGAAAATATTTATGAATGGAAGAATTTAGTAATATGGGAATCACAGAGAATTCTTTAAGGTTTACTTTCAGTTCTTATTCCATCATTTTTTTATGCAACATTATTAATTTAATTAAAATTTTGTGACTTAGTATCCCATCTACAGAAAGATAATAATAATTTTTCTTTCCTTCAGGCTTACATAATTAAATTGTTAGTTCCACAAGCATAGGCTAAGTATTTTTTCTTGTCTTTCATTTTCTGCTACTATTTGGAAAAAAGGTACCACTGCCAAATATTAAAGGTCACTACTGCTAAATTGCCTGATGCTAGGAAAGGTAAGACTGGAAACTTTTATAAATTCAAGTCCATAAACATGTATGTAACTTAATTTCCATGGATAAATTTTTGTGGGCTCAACTTTTATATTGAAAAGTCAATAGGTTTCAAGATTGACATTAAAACATTAAGAAATACTAACTTTTATTTAATGGGAACCAAGGCGTGAATTTATTTACCACCAGATATGTATTGTGAGATTTTATTTTTAGTCTGAAGAGATTCCTGTCATTAGAGATTAGTAAAGCTAATATACAGCGGGTCTTTTTGAAAAATTTATTGTCACATATGGGATGTTCCTGGCTATAGAAGTAAATTTTATTCTTCTTTTATATTTTCTTCATTTTGGCAATAAAAATTTTTCAACAAAGATCAATTGTTCAGCTTTACCAAACATTTTTATATTTAAAATAGTATAGCTAATTTTATATTCAAAGCCATAGGTGAATATCATCTGTACTTTAAATTTTTTAAACAAGTGAAATTATTTAATAATATTATTTTAGTTTATTCAATAGATTTTATGAAAACAGGAGGTTCCAAATTTCTGTTCCTTTCCAAAACGGAAACAGGTTCTGAAATCACAATATTTACTCCAAAACAATTTCTGAACAGCGTTGTTAATGCATTTGGCAGAATGCCCCTCTCTTAATTAGCTTTTTATGTATGATATTTAATATAGATCTTTAAAAACATATAGCAACATTATGTGGGCAAGAATGTTACTAACTTATTGCACTCCATCGATTTAGCAGACTACTTTTGTGCGTTTTATGTAATGCATCCCGGGCTTTGTTTGTCTGTGTAAGCATGCCTTGGAGTCTTTGCGCCTTGGGGTACTTCTAGCACTTGGCACTATTTTTGCTTACAGGCATGGAAATGAATTTTCTCATCTCGGGGTGTGAGGTTCCAATTGTGTCTGCTCAGCAGCAGTTCAAAACCAGTCATTTTCGGCCACTAAGATACCATTCACAGTAGGGTCAGCTTTTATCTTACAGGGATTGTAACAAATTGGCCACCTCTTGAATTACATGTCATTTTTCTGAAGCAAAGATCCGACATGTACATTCAGAATTAACATTTGATTTTATGCTGTGGTAAAAGAATATGGAAATAACAAAAGCAAAGCCTGCATATGAAATGTCAGAGACAATTCCACAATTGAAATAAAGTGTATGTGCCTCAGATAGACTAACTCCTCTGCAAGTATCCAGTTACCAAAATGTAAACATGGTTTTACCAAAAAATATGCATGCTAGATTGGGTAATATAGTTTACAGAAGAGGAATTGAAGCACATAGTCTTCAAGTCGAAAAACCATTACAAAGTTTGCATGTAGAGTCATCTAATTGTTCACACTACCGAGCAGTGTGTAACCTTCTGTAAGTTCACACAAGTTCAAAAGCTCATTACTGCTGTCCTCCATTGGAACTGTTAGTCTCAGAACTCCTGAAAACTCAGCCTCTGTGACCTTGGACTGGTTACTGATAAACACACAACTATTGACTGCATTAAAAGTTTGGTTTAAGCCACTTATGTAGCATCATTGAGGGCTCTGGAACACAGAGAATGTATGTGGATTTTAGGCACTTAAATCCAGACTTCTGGTCCTGAAAACCCACACTCGGCTTAACGCAGGAGGTGTCTACATTTCCTTGACAAATTAATTTATCACCTCAAGCTCTTCAGAGGCTTAAAAAGGCAATCATTCTGTCATGATTTCCAATCTAAATTGTGTGCCAGTTTGTCCTAATTACTTCTCTGTGGAGCCATACTGGTATTTTTGTTTATATCTGGGAGTAATTTGTCACAAAGCTTTGTTGCTTAGTGTTGTTAAAGGGATTTATTATCTTCTAAAGGAACAGTTATAGAAGTGTGAAATGTTATTGGGATTCACATGTTTTCTTTGATGAGTAAGGTATGAAAATCCTGAAATGAAAATATTAGAAATTTTAACAATGAGAAGTGCTGCCCACTTAGTGATCAGTGTTATCTAGCTCAACTGCAACTTTTTTCATTGCCACCTTCAACTGCCAATCCTCCTGACTTCCAACCCTTTCTGTATTCTCCGCGTATCATGCATCTTTTACTGCTCTCACTTCACAACAAAGGACGCAGTGATGCAGAAAAATACAACAAATGGCATTTGCCTATAATTGACAAAAATTAGTTGTAGCACAATGTTGTCAATGGACAGTATAATATGATATTTTTCCTTCATATTTTCATACTATATTTAGGTTTACTCTCTGATAGTGCAAGCAAGAAGAAAAAGCTTTCAATAAAAAGTCATATTAATATTCCTTTCAAACTCTCCTTGTCTCAGTGGAACCTGAAAAGACAGTGCTGTTTATCCAGAGCTGTTTAAAAATAATTTTTTCTTTTTAAACAAGAAAGGTTAAAGAGTCTAAAAGATCTGGAGTTGCAATCCCTGAAAGACTTCCTTTACTGTCCTGGGAGTCTGAGAGTCAACACAGAGGAGATGCCTCTCGCATCCGTTGCTACGCAACTTCTGTGGCATCCCACGAGCTCAAATGTCTCTCTCCTATACTTAATGCACAAAATGGGGAGAAGAGCTGTCAGCTTGGGGAGTTCTATCAGTATTTCCAACTTACAATTTAGTCAAGAGAAGTTGTCTAGAAAGATCTATAATAACTGAAAATATAGACTGAAAGAAAATTTTAAAATGGGTAACATGATCTTAAAAACAATCAATATCAATAGCTTATATGAATAGCTAAATAGTACTTTGCTACTCCTGAATCCTTAGTGCTTTTTTCTTGACTTGTAACAAGACCTGGGCAAGGATCTTTTTTCTGAACATCCTATAATATCTACATTTCCAACAATGTTCCCATTTGAAGGAGAACAAGCCTGAGTTGAAAAGTAAAGTATGAGCATTAATGTGGATTTTCTGCACTCTGTTCTCCATTTTATTGACCGTTACATTCCCAATTAAATTAGAAATGAAACATAGTTGTTCTATTAAACAAAATGCTGTATTATGAGTGGAAAGATTTTTCTTTCTAGTATTCCTGGGTTAGTCTGCTTGCAGTACTAACCTTTACTCTTGCTTCTTTTGGGGGTTTTACAGACAATTTTACAAGCATCTTAACATTATAGTCGTGTATGCAGTTTCTAAGTTCCTTCAGTTTGCCTGCATTCATAATGATGAAATAACTGCTTGAGTGTAATGTAACCTACTTGGCAACAAACTATCTTATAGGAAATTGTATGATACTGTCTAATTTTAACAAGAACTGGTACCCAAGTTACTAACTCCATGTGTAGTTAAACCTGAGTGTTTTATGGCATCATAACTCAGACGATAGTGGGAAAATCTGGTTTTGTTACGTCCTGATTAAAAGCATAGGATTTATAAAAAAAAAAAAAAAATCCAAAAAGAACTTCAGATGCAATTCATTGGTATAAAAAAAAAAAAAAAAACAAAAAAAAACCCAACAAACCCAAACCCACCCCACATTTAATTTTGTGTTGCCTTACTTATGACAGAATAGTAGATTAACCTCAAACCTAGCAACCAATCACTAATTTTGTGATACCTGCCAACACACCTTGCTTTGATTTTCTCCTCCATTAAAAAAAGCTTTCATACTGAAATATTCCACTGAAAG
Organism: Podiceps cristatus; assembly: GCA_000699545.1. Taxonomy (NCBI): domain Eukaryota; kingdom Metazoa; phylum Chordata; class Aves; order Podicipediformes; family Podicipedidae; genus Podiceps; species Podiceps cristatus. The sequence goes on along the minus strand of KL280499.1, from coordinate 2,520 downwards.
ACTGTGCACCGAGTCCAGTCAGAAATAGGTTTTGATTCATAAAAGTTCATAAGGTTCATAAAATAAGAACTGCATAAAGAACATCTCCACTATCAGAGAAGTAAAACAGACTTAGATTTCATATGGTAAATAACAAAGAAAATAGAAGTTGAAGGAAAAGCATTCATCATCCCTGAATTAAATTAAAGGTGTCATCTTCATATGGTATTTATTCCCAAGTGACTGGTCTGATTTCCTCTGTACATAGCTAATTTACAGAAAAAATAAATATTGGGCAGCTCCTACTGAATTTTTAAAAACACATAAAGAAAAATTAGACACTTTTAGAACCTCATCTGCACACTTTTAGAAGCTCATCTGCAAATTTATCTACAAATTCAGTGTGAAAATCTGAGTGTTCCCTACTTGGAAAATTAAGTCATATTTTCAGATGGTTAACTAGGTATTTGGAAGACCATTTATTTAGACCATCTCTATTTATTTAGATCTTATTCACATTTCCAAAACTTGTTCATTTGAAATTGAATTCTAGAAAGATATTTCTCTTACATTCCCATTAACTGAAATAAAACAAAGAATGACCTATAAGATGTAGTTGTACTGTACTGCATCAATCCTTTTACAGGTACTGTATCTTTCTGAATATTCATTTTGCTATATTTTATAATAGATAAGTGAATTAACCTGACATTCAGGTTAATTCATTCTATTCTTTCCTAAGTCATTTAGTTTGTGTGGTGAGTTACAGCATTATAAAGGAGGTTTTAATGAGTATTAATTTTTTACATTTATTTTCCTCCCAATTTTGCATCATCTAGAAATTTGATGAGAATGCACTCCACAACCTTTTCCCAGTTATTGATAAAGATGTTCAATAAGACAGGCCCAAGACCTTCCACTTGTTACTAGCCTCCAGACAGAGTCCAACCCATAAACCACTATTCTCTGAGTCCAACCATCCAAACAGTTTTCACCCATCTGGTTTTCCACCCATCCAGATCATAATGTTTAACTGTGGGTAGTAGTGTCACAAGTCTTGCTGAAGTCAAGATAAATGACATGCACTGCTCTCTCCTCATCTACACACCCAGTCATTTTAACATATAAGAAAATCAAATTGGTCATAAGGTATATTTAGCTCTGGTAATCTTGGCTCAGACTCTGCTGAGCTTCACATTGGTGTTTGCCTCTTTGAAATTACATTTGGGTGACTTCTAGCAGTCCTGATAGCCTCCTTTTTCTGTTTTCCCCTCAAACGTTTCCCAGATCATTTAAATCCAAAATTTTATATATAGTTGCTGAATTTATTTTAATCTCCTAGAAAATATTTCTTATTTGATGTTACATTCCTTGCTGCCAAAACTACATCTCCACTTTAGGCCATGGCTATATCCTCATTATATTTAAATATATGTTTATATAAATATTTAATTTTCCACAGCAAGAAAAGACTCCTTATTGCAGACTTTGATTTAATCATAATAAAAAAAAATAGGAACCAACCAATTACAATTCCTCTAACACAGTGTAAATCTCGGTATTAACAATGCTCAATTCACTTAATTATAAGGTAGATTTGCATTTTTTTTTCCTTACAATCTTCAGAGATAAAAAATAGCATGTTTAATTAGCTTCATTGTTTAAGAATAGATATGACAACAAATAAAGAAACAGAGTTTTATAGAGAAAGTGAGCATTTGGGAGGAGTTTTGTCCTACACAGATGAGGTTTAGCATATCTGCTAACTTGATTTCAAAGCGTAACATACAAGTTTAAAAGTGCACAGGTTTAAATCATTGTCCACACATATACACAGACATACTATTCACAATAGAGTTGGGGTTCTATTTTTAGCATCACACTTTCTTTTTCTTTGAGTGCTTTAATATTATTTCCCATTTTGAAAGTGCTTCTTTCCATGGGGAAATCAGGGAAGGCTTATATGAAATTTTGTAATCAGCCAGATGATCAGGTTGCAGAGGATACTTCCTTCCTTACCCATTGTATGACTATTTTAAGAGACAACCTGATACTATTAAGTAAGGGAGATAAGTAGTTGACTAGAACAATTTTATTGTCTTGTTGAAGACTTGAGCATTAAGGAACAAGGTTAAAGAACAAAAAAATTTTTTAGAAAATTGTCCTGGTTTCAGCCAGGACGGGGCTAGCTTTGTCTTCAGCAGCTCCTGTGTTTTGGATTTAGTATGTGAAAAATGGTGACAGCACGCTGCTGTTGTTTGTTGCTGCTGAACGATCAAGGACAATTTTCAGTTTCTCAAGTTTTGCTGATGTTCAGATGCAAAACCTTGGGAGTGATATAGCCAGAATAGTTGATCTGAACTGGCCAAAGAGAGTTTTCCATACCATAGACGTCATGCCCGGTGTAACTGTGGGTCAGCCACTGCTCTTGAGCTCTGGTTCCTTGTTTAGTTCACTTTCTGTTCATGTTCCCTTCTTGTTACCTTATTTTTATTTTATTTTGTTCGGGCCTGTTCATTTATTCATCTGTTTGTTCCCTCG
>JMFS01102066.1:0-13093 GCA_000699545.1 Podiceps cristatus | reverse complement strand
CCTTGGTGAGAATGGGAGAGGCTGCTCTTGCCAGGATCAGTGAGAAGCAACAGCATCTGAGACCACGTTGTTTGGATTTTGTAAATAATTCTGGATTTGTCCTGCCTTTTGTCGGGCCCGTTTCCATTTGCCTTTCTATTTAGCAGACTTTCTCCTCCTTGTGGCTGCCATACTGGGCTGTGCTGGAGGCACTTTGCATCATAGAATCACAGAAAGGTCTGGGTTGGAAGGGACCCCAAGGATCACAGAGTTCCAACCCCCCTGCCACAGGCAGGGACACCAACCTCCAGGCCTGGACCTACACGAGGTTGCCCAGGGCCCCGTCCAACCTGGCCTTGAACACCTCCAGGCATGGGGCATCCACCCCCTCTCTGGGCAGCCTGCCCTGCTTCCTCGGGGCACCGCAAGGCAGGAGGAAGCACCTCGGCAGAGGTGGTGGGGTTGGGGTTGGTAACGTGCAGGTCTTCTGGCTCCGCTCCTCCCACACCTCTTGCCCTTCTTCCCTTTCAGGTACCTGCGGGGATTCAGCTTCCACCCGGGGAAGGTGGGCTGAGCTCCCGTTGGGAGCCTGGGGCTCGATCAGTGCCATGGGCAGGAGGCTCACTGCAGCCTGGGGGTCTTGTCCCAGTTTGCCCAAACCGTCCCATGTTGTCCCCAAATGGGATTTAACTACAGTGGCATCTTGCTGGTACAGTACAGGCAGTTACTCTAAATATGATGGTTTTGCAAAATAAGATATTTTTACCAAATGCTCCATTCTCTTTGTCTTTGATTAAGAGGAGGGAACCTGGAGATTTCTTTTTTGCAAATCTTCTTTCACATAGACCGTCAAAATTATTCTGGAGGAATACTCGGGGTGCTGGGTGCTCCTGCCTGTCAGGTGCTACAGGGTGTTATTTGCTGTAGTTGTGTGTGAAGGAAAAATAGGAATGTGTTTCCTCCTTCCTTCTTATTTTCCCGTCCCTTTCTGAAAGGTTCGTTTCTCTGTATACCTGGGAACTTTGGAGATTAATAGAAGTTTAATAGAAGTACAAGCACACATAACTCTCTTCTCATCTCCTTGCCGTGGGAGTTGCATATAGACCTAACATGCTCAGATAAGAATGCGATGGGTTCTGTACAAAACTGAATTAATTTAATTTTGCAAATATAAATAAATGAACAAAGGGAAGAGGCTAAACCTGGCAGGGCGCTTCTAAGAGCAAGTAACATGCAGGTGGTGTTAAATACTGTCTTCCCTTTGTGCTTCTGTTGGGGAAGGAAGCCTGTTTCTCTTATCCATTGTTGTTATTTATGTAGTGATGTTAATTAACAAGGAAAGGAGCTGTTATTTCTTTACAAGTGTGGGAATATATAATGGCTGCTAGCATGTGTAGGAGGCACTCTTGTGCTTATTTCACGTAGAAGGCAAGGCACAAATCCGTGTTGTGAAGGTGGGTGCAACGTAACAGGGCAGAAGCTGGTGGGCGATTGACTCAACCAGTCTTTTTTCTAGTCATGTCTGATTCCTTGGATTTATATATAATTGTATACATTAATGCTGTGCTATGGCTTTAGAAATTCCCACATCATTAGTTCACGACTGCAGTTGAAAAACTGAATAATAATGGCACTGGTGCAGGCCAGGGAATTGGTGTCTTCTCTTGAGTGGCCGCTGGGAAGCAGATGCTTTGAGAAACATTGCAGTGAATTAGTTAAATAAAACATTTACTTTTTGTCTCAAACTTCTGGAAGCTATTTTTCTGGTAGATAAGCATGGATTGTAACTATTCAGATAAAAGAGCATCCTTAACAAACACGCTGAACTTAACACCTCTGACAATCCTTCGGTCCTTTTCCCATAGCAAAACTAAATCTCGCCAGTTCATTGGCAAAACATAGGAGAAACAACAGGTGGTGATGTTGGCGAGAAAAGGAAATAAAAGAGGATTAAAGTAAAATAGATTTTGCTGAAGGGATTCCTACCTGTTATGAAAGTTATTTTCAACTTAATAGCACTTCTCACAGCTGATAGTACAGACACATGAACAAAAGAGCTAAGTGCACTTGGAACAGCTTGAAAGGAATGTTGAAATGGCTTAAAATAGGGAGAGAATATTAACTGCATAGGCTTAAAACTACAGGACTACACTGTGTTAATTGCTCAAAGTCAGCCTTACTGCAGTGTCAACACTGTCTGGCATTTAAAATGTCACAGAGGGAACCACCAGCACCCCTGAATATCCAGCGTTTATTTAGGTATCTACCTGGGAACAGAAATCTTCAGAACATCAGCTGCATCCGCAGAGCACTTGAAAAACCTGGTGCTGAGCAAAAGAGGGAGGCCAACGTCCCTGGGGAGCTTCCTGGTGAGAAGGGAGCCGACGCAACCTCCTCCGGAGGTGCACGGCGTGCAGCTCTGCAGGGGAGAAGGTGACGTGCTGGCTCTGCCGGGCTGGGAGATGGGAGCAGTCCTTTGTCACTGCCACCGCTCTCCTGCTCCCTGCAGCGCTGGGCACACGGGCAACCAGCAGGCAGGCTCTGGCCGGCGGGATTTGTGGTTTGCCAAAACCCGCGGATGGTTCTGTTCTGGTTTATACCACTTACGCGACTGTAGGTCTGGAGACTTGGCCAAAAGCAGTGAGCTTAGCCAGGCTTTGTGCTGGGGGCACAAATCTGGACTCTACTTGACTCGTCAATGGGATCGCAATGCGTTCACTCTTCCCTTCAGAAACCGTGATGAACCAGGTCACCGGGAAGCCTTATTGTTTGGTGGTAATCACTGAAGAGATTAAGGAATTGAACTAAAGCCAAGCCGAGCATATGGCAGGCCAGTCCCAGCCTACTTCACCTGCCACTCTTTCTCCAAAGGTGTTTAAATAGAGTGTCTGGTGACAAAATATTTGGTATTAACATGATCATCTCCAGTAAAGCATGTCCGTTTAAACTGATGGCAAGTGGTACCCTGCATCCTTCGCTGCCCTCTTTCCTGAGGGCCAAGAGCCGGAAGGGCTGGGCATCTGGGGCACATGCACAGGAGAACTTGCTCCTGAGACTTCGTGCTGCCCAGACGTGCTTCTGGGGCACATGCACAGGAGAACCAGAGCCCCTGAGAGTTTGTGCTGCCCACCAGTCTGGAGGGCAGCGCCCTGTTAGGCCTTTTCCCTTCCACAGAGGACACAAGACCGAGCCCCGTGGAGCTGAGTGGGGCACGCAGGTCTGCCAGGGCTTTGCCTTCAGGTCCCCCCTTCCTGCTCCGTCACTGGCAACCAGAGGGTTCAAGGGAAGATTTATCCCCTAAACTCACTAAAAATGTGAATGTACTTTTGCTTTAAAACCACTCCACCAAAAAGCTCTTTTCCCAAAGAATTCATCAGATTGTTTTCTGAGGTTTGGTTTGTTTGGTTTTGTTTTGGGTGTGGGTGTTGGGTTTTTGTCGTCTTAATCTGCTGTGCTTAACAGTGGCAATGGGAGAGCTATAAACTTCCTTTGTTAGTTCAAGTGCTGAGCCTGATCTGTGGCAACTGTAGGCCCCGTACATTGGCTGATATTCTTCAAACATTATCGCCTCCTTCATGTAAATTAGCATCGACTATCAGGGAAACTTCGGAAAAGGTGACCATAGAGAGACCTGCCCCACTAACCATCAGCCAAGGTTCTTCCCTGTGCAGATTTATTGGGCATTACTTTCCTCCTCCATCAAAATTCGGTGTCAGAAAGATGGACTTAACAGTACATGGATATACTAAACTACCTTTACTTTGTGTTCTTCCTTTGTGGTGTAACATCTTCTGAGTGCATGTTACTCCCTGTTTCCTCCTGAAAGGGAATAGACTGATTTTCAAACTATAACTATTAGGCTTCATATTCTTCCCTAATGCTTGCAGGTGATAAATACAGAAAACATGGAAGTCCCTTTTTGATGCATTGATGCTGTCATTTTTCCCCTGTATTATATTTATCCGTGCTTTGTCCAGTGTTTCGAGATCTCTCATGTGAGGAGGTTTCTCTTTTTCTTTCTGGGTTAGTATGCACCTGCTTCTTATTATCGAACCTGAAGGTCTAATTCTGAGTGTTGATCCTCTAGAGGAACTTTCTGGTGTTTGAGACATCGAAGAGAAATGTGAGTGAGAGCCTATGTGAGACCGAAGGGCATTTATCTGAAAGGTGCGTGACCAGGAGATAAATAAGAGCAGTGTGAGACATTTGTACCATGTTGGGGCAGGGGAACAAAGTTTTTTTGATCTAAAGAGAGATCTGGCCACAGTTAGCTGCAAACCCGGGGACCGTGGCCTCAGTCAAATGCTGCTCAATGGCTGCAGCTTCTCCTACTGCGCCGTCTAAATCTAGTGAGGGAAGGGAATGTGCTGATACTTAAAAAGCAAGAGGAGTACGGAGCAGAAGACGTGAGAGGGCGAGATCAGCCTCTGGTCGGTTCAGGGGCCAGGCAGCCACTGTGAGCAGAGCGAACAATGATGCTGCCAGCGAGCCGGACTGTGCAAAATCCATTTGCATGTATGATTTTCCCTTTTGTCAGCTAAACGGCATGTGGCAGAGGAGCGTGACAAAGAAAGATGATTAAGGAAGGCCCAACACATGGGCCTTTGAGTGTAACCGCTCTCGCTCCGGACTTGGGATGAAAGCTTGACGGAGGACGAGCGTCCCTCGCTCAGTAGGAAACCATCAGGCTGTAAAAGAAGTGAGCAGGGAGGGAGGAGGCCTGCTGGCAAAGGCAGCGAGAGAATTAGAGCTGGAGTGAAACGTGTGAGGACAAGCACTGAGAAAAAACCAGGAAGGAAAAGTTTGAGAGTGAATAGAAAACAAACTATCACTTCAAATTTGGATCTATACAGCAACTGGGCTGCACAGACAAAAATAGGAGGAATGCGAATAACAGTCCAGATTTTAAGAGTGCAGCTCTTGGATATGTAAATAGAGTGTGTGAGGGATCCATCTCTACCAGTTCCTCCTCCTAGTCGACTCCCTCCTTGCCATGACTTCCTCTAGGTTACAAACTCTTTGTTCTGATAAAGTTAATTTCTTTTTCGGTGTTGGTGTTTCTTTTCCTGAGGTCTTCAGGCAGCAAAATGTCTTTTGGATACTGAAACTCACACGCACAAACATGATGTAGGAGTAGAAGGTAAACTTTGATGTTGGTGCTGTTCTGGGCTGTTTAAGTTGACTTTTTGGGGCAAAAGTCTTTTCACTGATGTCAGTAGAGGCAAATTAGTTATGGTAATAGAGATCAGAATCTGTCTATTTACCTTTCTTTAATGTTCAGAGCTCCAAATACGGTCATTCCACTATAGAAATACAGCACCAGCCCCACGGTCTGTGTCTGGATTAAATAACTTCTGTTCCTCTGGCAATTTTGTTTCTCCCCCGGAAGAATATGCTGTAGAAATGGTGCTGCCTCCAAGGTGGCAGTTAAATGGAATTACGGGCTGTTGGTATTAGTTGCGTTATTTTTACAACTTATTTTTTTCCTTAATCCAGATAGAGGCTTATAATGTTCTCTGCCTCAGAAATACCCTTCTGTGTTACCCCAAGCAGCGCAAAGGCCTCTCGGTGCTATCGGTCTTTCCTAGAACCCAGCTATTTCTAGAGCATTTTGAGGTGAGCTAAGTAGAACTGTCTGCCGGGAGAGGAACAGCCCAAAGCAGGGTCATACGCCGTCGGTAACTTGAAAGGATAAACCTTACTGCCCACAGATTTCCCCAGCTCTCCAGCAACAGTATCCAACGCCAGGAAGGTGGAAAATTGGGGTGCAGGTGGGGTTACAGCTGGAGTGACTTCTGATGCGGCACTTCTGCTGGGTCTTTGCGGAGGTTATGGTCCGTGCTACGAGCCCTTGTCGGGGAGATGTAGAAACCGAGCTGGTTTTTGGCTGTGTCTGCCCACCATCCAACCTCTACTGGAAGGAGCTTTAGTGCTGCTGCCGGCAAGATGGCTCGCTGCTTCCCGGTGTCCATCGTTCCTCTCCTCCTGTGGCTCCTCGTTGCTACCGCTCATGTAGATCATCTATAAAAAAAAGGGCACATTAGCGCCTGCTGACTAGTAAATCTTTAGAAGAATTAAATAATCATTCAGAGGTGACTCAGGCTCATGGTAGTTTGCTTAGAAGAAGAAAAACACAATGTAATAGATTTTTTTCATGTGTCAAGAGATGACCTCCAGCCTCACTGACCTTTCTGCTTGCTGGCCTAAAGGTAGTGTAGGAGAAACATCAGTGAATTCAGTAAATGCTGCTGAATAACTGACTGTTATTTCTTTTCCTAAATAATTTCTGTGGTTTGTCTTGCTCTGTGCCTTCTAAATATCACCTCAAGTGATATTCCCTCAAAGGAGAACTTCCAAAGTTATTTTGCTTTTCGTATTTGTTAACTTTGTGATTGCTCTCATCTACTCCAGTGCTTTTTGGGGTAGTCACTGCCTGTGTTAGGATAGGTGCAGCTCCTCAGGAATAGACTTTTGCTTTGTGTCTCTGGTTCTGCAACTTAATTTACTGTGGAAAAAACCCCAGCCACATGCAAATTGTATTCACGTGCAAATTTTGAAGTCTTGCCTGTTCAGAACTGGGCTTTGGTTTGTTGATCTCCACTGATGACCTGAAGTAGGCGGCAGAGATTTAAACAAATGGTTATTTTAAAGTACAGGTAAAGGATCTCGATTTCACGGATTCTTAGTGAAGGTTCATCTGTGAGAAGTGGACCTGTCAGCAATCCTTCGGGCTGTCAGCTATGCCCCGTACCTGGATCCAGCGTAAGTCAGGGAGGGGAGATGCCGATATGAGGAGAGGTGGGAGCATCAGGCTGCGAGTCCACGCGCGGAAGAGCCAAGGGCATAATACTTTGCAGGGGTGTTCTCCTCTCTCCCACGCGATAGTTTTTTTTTTTCTGCACAGACCTCTTGCGTTCTGCTGAAATACCAGCCTAGTCTGTGGACAAACATCAAGGTGCTGGATCACGTTCTTCCTTAATTTTACATTTTTGGTTTATGTTCTTCTACCATGGAGTAAAGGTGATTAGAACTTACTCAAGGCCTTTTGTGGGGATGTTTCTGACCTGGTGGGATTTCCTTCTTGTAAGGCTCTAACAGCTCCTTTGTTAACTGGACAGATGAAACACAAGTTGTCCTTCTCCGGACACAAAGGCTGTGTCAGCAGTGACAGTCCCTGTGTGGCAGCGGTGGTGAGAGTGCGGGTGCCCCACCGCCTGCTCGCCCATGTGCTGGGGCCGTTCAGCCTCAGCAAAGTAGAGCCCAAGGTGCCGAGCAATGCCAGCCCCGATCTCCTCTCCCGCCGCTGCAGCCGTGGTGATTCATTTCTTTCAAAAAGGGTGACATGCGCAACACCGGGAGCAGATCGTAGACGCTCAGCTGAGGTCCAGTGTGTGGTCAACAGCTGCTTCCACCATTTTCCATCTTGGTGATGAGGAGAAGGCCCGATGACTCTGTTACCCACTGGACTTGCCAGCAGATCCACCTGGCAACGACCAAAGTGGTAACAACAGCACGGAAACTGGTGCCGCGGCAAGTGAACCGCGCTTGGAATCTGTGGTAGGACCTTCAGATTCCCAGTGTGGGGCTGAACCCGAACCACCTGTTAGAAACAGACTTGAACGCGCAGCATGGCAGAATTTAATAGCTGGAAAAAACCCTATCTCTTGATTCACCCAGAAGACAACATTTTTTCCCAGTTTCTCTAACATACCTATTGCAGATATTCTGTGTCAAAGCCACTTATTGTCAAAAGTAGAGAAGTTAAAAGGAAAAATACACACTATAATGATACTCCCACACGCGCTTTTACAGAAACCAGCTCTTTTCCTGGATCGCTGAATGCGCACCTTGAATAAAGGTGTATTTGTGACACGTAACTATCGGAAAAGCTACAGGGTGGGAAGGAGGCCTCAAAAGGGTATGGCCTTTTTTCAGGTCAGCTGCAGAAACGAAGGGGAAGAATGTGGGCTGCTTTGTAGACTTGATTACGTTTCCAGTCTGACACCCCAGGTTAACTACTGCTGCAAGGTTGACTTCATGTCCTGAGGTGGCAGCTCCTTTCTCTCTCTCTCCCTTTTTTGCTGTCAAAAGGCAGTGCTTTATAGCAAGCCCAAACCTTGGCATCGTTCAGGGGGTTTGTCTCTGCTACTGCTTAACTGTTTGTCTTTTGTCTCATAAATATTGAAGAGCTTATAATATGAAAGTGTGTCTCATGAGTTCTCAGAGTATATGAAACACATTATTGAAAAGTCCTTTATCTCATTGTACTGATCAAGGAAAAAAACAGCAAAAGCTTCATAATGATACTGATCCGCACAGCCTATGCTGGTTTGGACTGTAAGGTTGTGATGCCTTCTCAGAACGTGCGCTTCAAAGAGGAATTACGGAGCTTATTATAGTGGTTGTCTGAAATCCTATGGCATGTGTTACGCAGAGGTCATACTAGATGATTTAGTAGTCCTTTCAGGAAAATCTGAGCCTAACCAAAGTGTATAGATCCCCTTTGAAGACTGCTTGGGGAAAACATGAATCCCTTCTTCCTACTGATGGAAGAATCGGTGGGTTTTGTGCGAGTGATCTGCAGCATAACAAAGACAGTCCAGCGCTAGAGAAACAACTTGCTCTATAAATAGCTCCCTATATACCTACCCACTCTAGGAGAAAGTATATTGTTGGTAATTGAGGTATAGTATGATCAGGAAAGGAAATTTCTAAGCGAATGTTTTTGCCTGCATAGAAATCAGTTTGGTCTTGCTCCTCCTAACTGAAAATTCATTGAGATCAAATGTATTTTAAAATATTGCTGTTGGTGCTGAGAGAAGCCTTACTGTATTTTTGATGAGGGCAATGAATTCTTCAACTTTTCTGTTCTGAGAGCAAATCTAAATTTTTTTTGTGAAATACATGATTTTTTTTTTTTTTTCCCCCCCTCCCCCCCTTTCTCGCTCACGCTAAAACTTGTCTGGGGCATGGTGATTCTGTTTTTTGACAGATTTTAAGCTTCAGGTTGGTTTGTCCAGGCTCAGAATACCGGAGAAGAACTTGTGAACAGGTTGTGATTTGTGATATGAACAGGGCCCCTTGCGTGGGGGTGTGCGCTTTTTCTGCTCCGTCCATCTCTTCTACCCGATAGATTTTGGCCATAAGCCTTGGTGACCTGGTTTCCGATTATCCGGGAGCCGGTAACAAGCTTCACGCAAGGCTTTAGGAACCTGCTCTGCAGACCCTCTGAGCCTGGAGTCAGCTTGGTTCGTACCAGCTGTGCCGTAAGGAATTGCTGTAAGGCGTTTTCCTTCAAACAAGGGAAGGACCCAGCGCTGTGAGACCATGACCTTGGAAGCCCAGTATTGAAACAGCTGGGTGAGCTTTGCACCTACAGCTCATTCCTGTGAGCTCCTCTCTCATTCTAGAGTTTACCAGGGATTATAGCAGCAGCGATCGGTGCCATTTCAGGTTACTGTTGCCCTAAATGCCACCTTCCTTCCTTCAGAGATAACCTCCTTGCCTCAGACCTGTTAGGCAAGCGTAGCACAGACAGGTGTTAAAGGATTAGTGTAAAAGTCACCCAGTGATACAAAACAGTTGTTCAACAGAATCCACAATTGCCATCTCCCCATGCAACTCCACTTTATAGCTTTATTTTACATGACAAAATGTTCTTAACTGATCTAATTTAGATTGACAGCACATGGGCTGCAATTCTTCACAGACGGAAAAATAAACGAGCACACATTTATTTATGTATAAAAAGCAATGTGAACACCTTGTCAGTGCTGCGAAAGATCAGAATTCTGAAAATACATGACAGTTTGGCGGAGATGAGCCAAGAAGCCTGAAGCATCCCAAACTGCCACATACTGGAAGCAGAAAGACGGCCTTGAGAGCAATGGGTGCTGGACCCTGAAGCTTCCAAGGTCTGCAGGGCGAGACCTCGGTCAGGGCTGATTCTCCTCCAGAGAAATGCGTTGTTGAGGAACGGAGGGGAAGAGCTACCTTCCGGTGGCTGCTGGAAGCAATTGATCTCCCATCAGCTTTCCAAACTGGCCGCAACAGAGGCAGAGCCTGGATAATTGGCTTTGTGAGTGACTGTGTCTGGAAGTCTGATTAGAGGTTTTTATAAAACACAAAACCAGCTCAAAGCGGAGCAGCAGGTAGGCAGGACTGTAGAGAAGAGTTTATTTAGGAGCATGAGAAACAGACCCAGGAGAAAGTTGAAACCTGAGTGAGCTTGGATGAGTCCCTGGTTTGGGCAAAACTAACGCAAAACTATGGTAAGGATTTTTTTTTTTTTTTTTTCCCTCCTCTTGAATGAGAACATTAGTGAATGAAGGTGTAACTGTTCTTTGGGCTGCAGCAAAGGCGCAGAAGTGGACGTGGGTTAGCTGACTTGGAAAACCCAAGTAGGCAGATTTACCAAACTTGTAAAGGTGACAAACTTTTTAATTTAATGCCCAAGGACTTGCAGGTGATGGGACCCATACGGTGAAGCCTCTAGTGGAATTCCAGACGTCATCTCCAAGTGAACTGTAATGCCCGTGGCTGCTGGAAAGGGTCTTCATGCCTTTATCAGCTTCAGCTCTTGAGGATAAATAATTGCCAAGGAATACTTCACTTGGAGATTACTTATATTTGACATAGCCCAAGATATTCTTGCCTGGTATAAATTAGGGTAACTCCTTTAAAAACATTTCATCTGTGCTGGTCTAGGCCTGCCATAGAATTGGCTCTGCCGTCCATTAACATTCATTGCTACTTCTGACCATTTTCCCCTGCTCTCTACTTTATGGCTGATGAATTTTCTTTTCTCTGACTTTGTTCCCATCGGATCCTGGTTTACCCCTACAGATGGGCTGAGAAATGTTATGCTGTCATCCAGATTATGCTGGGCTGGAATCATATCATTCTCTTCATTTCTCCCCAGTTGTTCTTTAGTATGTCAGTACATTTGCATGAGAAGAGGATCTTTGTGATCTTTGTTCCTTAAGGGCCCATCTGCTCTCCCTGCTTATTTCCCCCACCTGAAGTCATAATCCTGCCTTTGATATGACAGTAGCAGGGAGGAAATTATAGTGATGTCATAGGAAAAGGATTATGGCACTTTCAGGTACAGGAGCAGATGGACTTTACACAAACAAGGTTGCAAAGTTCTCACTCTCAGAAAGCAAAAGGATGGGGGAAAATGCAAGAAAACGGGTATAAGTGTTCTGCCAAAATGAGTCTGTACGTGGCTAAATGGATTTTTTCCTTCCAAAACAATTACGATACATGCTTGGCTCTTGAGATCCAATGCTGATTAAAGCAGAATAATATTCACAAGGCAGCTGTTTTATTAACTTCTGTCTGGAGAAACTAAGTAACCTCAAAAGGAGCACGCTACCTATGGAATACAGCCAGGGCAAGAGATTGCACCTGTCATTAAAAATTTGGAAAAAAAAACCCCAAAACCTAACACAGTGGTTAAAGAGTTTGGTGGGGTTTTTTTTGTTGTTGGTTGTGGGTTTTATATGGGGGTGTGTGTGCGTGTTTTGTTGTATCCTTTTTTTTTTATTATTATTTTTTTTCCCCCTTCCCAGTGTGGTTGTTGAGGCACAAAGGAACTTCCAGGAGTCCGTGAGTCACTTGGGGTGTTGCTCAATATGACATGGGATTTTTCTGGTACGGGTTGGTTCCCTGCCTCCCTCCTGCACAGGCTCGGGAGGAAAAGCCAAGTTGCCCATGCCAAGTATCTTTCTTCTCCACAGCATGTGCCCTCCTTCTGCCTCACCACCGTCTGCGTGGAAGCACATTCTCTCCTGACACTGATCAGAAGTTAGAAGAGTAATAAAATTCCTTCTAAACTTCGCTCCTTGTAATTCAAGCTCTTGCTGTCCTTTAGCTGTCATTGGAGCTACCCTATGCTGAGAGTATATATTCTTTCATTCCCATAGTCTTGATCTTCTGGAAATGTTCTTTTTTTTATATTTATACACATATTTCATTTGTTATTGTGGTGCATTGCTTATGAACTAGCCCCAGAGCAATACTTTTAACAATATTTTAGGCTTTGATGGTATTATCTGTTCTCTGTAGAGAGAGAAAGAGAAAAGATAGTGACTTTGATTTTGAAGGATAGTGACTGTATTATCCTGAAAATACACAGAGGTCCCTGCTCCCTTTCTTAGACGCTCCCCATGGCCATGGTAACGTCTGAAATCAATGCTACTCATTCGTCCCTGACATAGCTCCAGTGATGGCGGCTGGCCTCACACCCTCTTACCCATGGATGTCTCCGGTACCGTCCCCGCTTACAGAGCGTGCAGAACTCACCCTTCTGGAGTTTCCTGCTCCCACAGTTTCACCATCAGTAAATCCTGCCCTCAACACATTTTGTTCATTCTCTTTTTGAAGTAATCAGATAACAAACAACATTTGAATTGAAAATAGACTGGATGGCAACAGAGAAATTTTTCACATGAGTAATACTGGCAGCTTTGGGAGGATAAAATTTGTGAGACTCCATCCTTACGCTTCGAGGCTTAAGACTCAGAGATGGAGAAGTTCTCCCTTAGGGGGACTCGGTGCCATAATTTTGGCAAACTTTAGGGGATTTGCTTCTATTCGCAAAGAATCTAGGATTTGACATTGCTGGATGCAAGATATACAAAGGATTATTATGGCAAGTCCTGTGATCCAGCTAATGTGACTCTGTATGCTTTTAATAACAGGATGGAAAGTTGTCTATTGTTGCCTTCAAAAAGTCTTCCCCGATGCTAGATTGAGCGTATTTGCATGCCTGAGTCGTGCTGAGACAACCCAGAGATCTGATAGACTCCTTCGATTCAGTTTCCAGTGGTTTTGTGAACTCCCAGTTACAAGCAGGGACTCTCTTCTCTCTCCTGTGAGATGGAAGAGGGATTTCTTTCGTGCGTTTTTGTGGTTGCAGTCACAGGGTGAACTGAAGGGAGGAGCTGTTTCGAACGGGCTCTGCGTAGAGAGCGATGCCGAGCTGTGGGTGTCGGTATCTGCAATGGAAATGGTGGGGAATCAAAGGGAAAATTTAGGCTGAAGGTGAAGGCAAAGTGTTAGCGTATGGGTTTATTGGTGGGGGAATGAAGGGATGGAGAGCAGCCCTGCC
>KL280497.1:18502-31332 GCA_000699545.1 Podiceps cristatus | reverse complement strand
CTGAGGGTGCACTCAATCCCAGTGTCTGTCATTGATAAAGATGGTGTTTGTTATTCAAATATTTGTTACTCAAAATTGTTATTTGAATGCTCTCAGGGTTTAATAGAATTTTAAAAGAAGAGATGATGTATTTGGGTGCTGCTAGGAGAGAGCTGTTGGTATATTGTACACTTAATCATGAAATATCTTGTCTTATCCAGATTCTTAGCCCTTGAAGATCTATCTTCCTCTAGTTAAAAGCCATGCCAGAAAGAATGAAATGCTAATATAGCTGCAGAGTAATAGTTTGCTAGTCTTGAATGAGATTTTTCTTCAAAACCAGAATTTTTAGTGTTGTAGAGTCTCAAAGATGATCTAAAAGATAAATCCCGAGGCTGTTAAATGAGTTTTATAGTGTTTTAAATATTAGAGTGTAGAGATAGGGAGAAGCTATTTCATTTCACTTCATTTTTTTCCCCAGTAAATCTGTGAAAGGAAGATTAATGGAGCACTCAAAATGCTCTGTGTGAGCCTCCCAGAGACCGGTGCTGAAATACAGTGCTTCCGTAGGCTGTCCGAGAGGTGGAACGAAGCGTTGGTGTCTTCGTGGGACTGCAGTGAAGAACCG
The DNA here is from genome assembly GCA_000699545.1 of Podiceps cristatus. NCBI lineage: Eukaryota > Metazoa > Chordata > Aves > Podicipediformes > Podicipedidae > Podiceps > Podiceps cristatus. Next base: position 30,725 of record KL280497.1, on the reverse strand, counting down.
ATAGTGCTTCCTGATAGGTCCAGTGTTGTAATACAGTACGTCGACAGTTGATATCCTTCACAAAGAGGAAAGAAATATGAAATAGTATCAGTGATACAGGACCCTAAATTACCAGAGCACAAGTGTTAAGGTCCTTTGAGGCTGAAGTGTGATGACTTTGTTTTGTTTTAATTTTCTTTTTGGTAGGATGGATGGGGAAAGAATACAAAATTAGTATTTTACCAAAAAATATTTGTTTAAATCATCTCAAAAAGCTTCAAACTTTTCCATTCCCAAAGCTTAAGTATTACTTGAGAGGTTTGTAGATTACTAAACAGTTTCATACACTTAAAAAAAGAAAAAAAATCCAACCAACCAAACAAAAAAAACCCCACAAAAAACCACGCAGATTGAAAGACAGAAACATACATTATCATAGGCTAAAATACCAAAACCCCTTTCTGCTTTCATGCTGTTTCTGGTCAGAGTAGAATGACTAGAATAATTAATGAATGACTTCCATTAAGTCATGATGATGTACACACACTTATATCCGAATATTGTGTTCATTCTGGAAGAATTCGGGTAGCATATTGAGGAAAGGCTGTCAACAGAACAGGACTGCAGGCGTTCAACTGGACAGGGCACTTGAAATTTCTGAATGAAGGCATGTGGCTTCCTCGCAAGGTATTTGTCCCTTGTCTGATAGGATTTTGACTAAAGGCCGCTGCTAAAGCATTTCTTTGCCTCATTGCCAACCAGAATTCTTCTCTAGAGCCATTAATCGTTGACTACTGGGTTCAGAAAGATTCCTGGGAAGCCAGCCGCCTTCTTTTGCTTCATCTCTCAACTCCTTAGGGGACCTTTATGTTCTTTGGTGGCCAATGGCCCAGGAGGTATAAGCTGGACTTTAAGTCAGATCTTTCTTATGAACTGTGTTCTGGAAGGCAAAATAGTGGAGATAATGTGCCCATACAGGCTTCTGTGCTTTAAGCACAGCAAATTGATGTTTATAGCATTTCATTATACCAGAATCGGGTACTTTGTTAGCCACTGTATCAGCACAGCTCTTCACCTGTATTCTAAGCAGGTGCCCAGTGGTGCTGCGTTCTGCCTTTGCACTGAATTCTTTGAAAGAGAGATGTCAGAAGTACGGTGAGAAGCTACTGTCATTTACCTTCCTGTATCTGTCTTTAAAATCTTATTTATTTTTTCATTGCTGTCAAACAACAGGAAGGGCATGCCGCGGAGCATGATAATCATGAAACAGCATAATCAAAATGTGTTTTGAGTCACAAAGACGAATTTGCTTCTAATGCCAAAGGCTGTAGATAATGGAGGAGTAAGAGCCAAATGACAGAACTCGATACTTCTGTGGGTGTTTGAATAGTTTTGCTCAATGGATCTTTGCTGTAGATCTCAGTTGGCTGCTGCTCATTGGAGGCTCCGGCTCAAGAGGCAGCTGATTAGTTTTGTGGCCTCAGTAGTTTGTAATGCTTTCAAAAAATTTCGTACTGCCTTTGTCGCAGAATGTTCCATCCTGACTCTGCATATCTTCCAGAGCCACAATCTTATGCAATATATGGAAAATGCCTCAAACAACCATCCTTCTGCAGCTCTATTCTCATTGCCCTATTATGCCTTTAAATATTTCATGGGTTGAATTTAGAAGAGGGGTTTTTTTCCTTCTGTGTGTGGTGTTGTGGTTTGTTGGGTTGGGGTTTTTGTTTTGGTTTGTTTTTTTTTTTTTTTTTTTTTTTTTTATATTTTTTTTTTTTTTTAAATTATTATTATTCTCTGTTGTTGCTCTCTTTTCCATGTTCTGTAGCACCTACAGCTGTGCTGAAGATACTGATAAAAAACCCCACAGGTAGAGTCTTGGTGACGCAATGATTATTGTGGACTACAATGATTAAATGTTTCCTCCACAGTTTAGAAATGTTTTTCTTTTTTTTCTTTTCTATACATGTTTTCTTACTTTTTAGCGTAGGCTGCCTGAAATCTCTCTGTAGCCTAACTTGGGCCATTAGCTCATGAAACAGGCTTGGTAAAAGGTGAGTAGTTTAATGAAGCTGTGAGCGAGTGTAGCTTTCTGCTTACAGGGTTTGTTTTCCCCTCCAGTTATTTATGGCTACAATAAACGCACTTGCCAAGTAATGCATTGATTTAGGGGGATTTTTATTAGCAGAGGGAGGTAATGGGAAAGGCAGTGAGTGGATCTTGGGGAAGAGGAAGCAGCTGGGGATGCCAGTGGCTGTGCGATTTGTTATAGCTGGAAAATAAGACTTTACCGTCTCTGTTGTGAATGCTATTTTTAATGTTCTGGAGAGGAAGCAGATGGAAAGAGACTGTCAGATCTGCACAACACAGAAAGATGAAGAATAAATCCTTTTAAAGCAATATACAATCCTTACAGTTAGATCTCTCATCTGTAAGTCTCCATATGATGATCATATGGACACACATACAAGCCTCTGGCTGTTTTCCTGCAACTGCTGAACTCCATGCCCTATGTAGGATCAAAGGAGGTTTTGGCTGAGCACTTGCTGTGTTGTGTTTTCAAGTGCTTTGTGCACGACTATCAACTATATCATGCGTGGCTTTATTGGGGTTAGTACTTCTAAAAGTGCAGTTCTCGGTCACGCTTGCCCTGCTGACGGAAAAAGAGGAATCCTGACCGGCTGCTGGTTTAAGGGTGGTGGTCACAGCTGGGCGGTCTGATCCAAGGCAGTGGAGTGCTAAGTATGAAACCAGGCTGAGCTAGGGATGAAGCGGTGATGGTACAAGAGGATTTAGAGGACTGCCAAACCCAGACTTTCTAAATCTTTACCATTTAAAGTGAACAAACTCATCGTGAATTGGAAGTTGCTTCATTTCCTAGACAAATCACCGTCTGTAACCAAGAGCGTAGAATCCTTTTGGTTTTGTTTCCATCGGTGATCATTTGAGGTGAACTATCTGGAATAGCATTTAATGGAAATAAGACACAGGTAAGATTCAATTCCCCACAGTTAATCGAGACACATAAGAAGTCATTCCACAAAGTGAATCACAGCTGAAGGAGTCTGCAGCATGTGCAGGTAACATGATGATTTACTGGTCAGATAGGATTTTACTGCAGCAAATAAGCTTGAGAAATTAGCCTGGTCTTGAGAGGGATATGAATCCTCTTTAGAAAAAATCGCAAACATCAGAACATTTATTGCACTTTATCCCTCAAAAACCAGTATCCAAGGTAGGGAATTTCTCTCAAGACACTAGCAAAAGTTACTGGAACTAGAATACAACAGTAAAATGTACCTGAGAGCACTGCTCATCGCTTTGCTGCCAACTTAGACAGGAGTTGTGTGTTCAGCATCGTCTGTCCCACACCACTGAATTCTGCTTCCACGAAGCAGAGGGTGACGGGCTAACGTACAGCTGACTCACCTGCGGTGACCACAGAGCCCCACGCGGGCTAGTAAGTCAGGTGTACAAGCACCCTCTAATGCGGCAGTACTCTTAATGGATGCTGCCTGATGCATACCAGTTTAGTAGCAGAACATTTCAGCAAGATGTTTGGTATCCAGCAGGCATTTAAGATGGTCTCTGTTTAGTCTGGTGCAATTAGAGCCAAATGCTGTCAAACAATAGCGTCGTATAATAAATAGCAACAAGACTTCCTGATTACTACTATGTTTTAATGAATCTAAAGCATTCTACTATATACTTTAAAATCCTACTTTTATTCTGATTTCAATTGCTTTTTATTTATTATGGATGAGTATATAAACAATACCATGTACAGTACAGGCAAGGATGGTGCTTGTACCTGTAAAACAGACCCTTGGCACGTTGTAATGCACTGTCTTGTATTTCAGATATTTTCTGTAAGAATGAACTGGAAGTTCTTTTCCAGTGATGGAAATGACATGGGGTATTACTCTACTGATGAAAACAAAGGCCAAAACTGACTTCAGCAGAATCTCTCAAAGACCATTTCCTGGCATGCCTAATTTGAAGTCTGTGGAAGAACAAGTGAATATGAGATAATCATATTCAGCCCGACTCTTTAGGATGTCTCCAAAACTGCACTATTATCCCCTGACCATTTTTGAGCTCTGGTTCTCTGGGCTGCATTGATGTAATACAGACAATTTACTTAGTCCTTAATTATCCTTATGGCCTGGAAAGGTACTGAGACTTTCTTTAAAGGCATAGGTTAGAAAAGTGGTCTAACCTTTCCAAAGAGAGGGGATAAAACACTACTTTAGAAATCAGGTATGTAACCATTTTCTTGGAAAATATATTTTTATGTCCTTTTAGAAAGCATGTTTACCTGAACCTTGTTTTAGATTACTCTGTTTTGTCCTGTTTTCTCTGCCATAAAAAAATAGCTGACTTCAGAGTGGGATTAACTTCTTGGAAATATATTCCATAGCTTCTCTTCATATTTTGTGTGCTTCTCAAATCCAGTTGAAGATAGTAAATGTTAGGTACTAACACTATTTATAGTATGATCTGTCAGCAATCCTATTAAGGTAAAACTGAGTCTCCTTTCAAGGATTCATAAAACCTAATACTAAAACCAGGTTGTAGCTGAAACTGAAATTGCCAAACCTGTTCCAGCATGACATGCTTTTTATATCCATTACAGAAAAAAGAACACCGCAAACACACCTTGAATATAGAAAGAAGCTGAGGAAAGTCGTGTCTATGCCAACGTTAACAGGCGTTATCAGGGAGTGCATTTAAGTCCTTCTTCGGAGTGTTGCAGACTGGCTTGTGACCACGCTGTTCCCTCTTGCTGTGCTCTACAGTGCCTTGCCTGGGCTGGACCGTGGTTCAGCTGCAGCACAAAGTGTTGCTTCTTCGGGAATGTGTCTCTAGTGTTCCCTGTGCTCGTGGGTCACTTGCCTCACACTCACCTTGGCTGTACCTGTTAGCGAACAGTGCAGACCAAGAGAAGGAGATTTGCTGAAGTGCCTGTTGCTAAGGAAGCAATGCCCAAGCTCTGTGCGTTTCAGGGGATTTTGCTCTGAACCAGTTCTAATCTGCTTTTTTGGACCACATGCTTCTTAGCAGCTGGAATGTGGTAGATGCCCTCCTGGTTCGGATGTTGCAGGACTTGTCCTCAGTGGGAACCAGTGAAAATGACTGGAAAATTTGTTTTGGAAGCACGTTCCTGATCAAAACTAAAGCTAATGTAGGCACACCTTATGCTATTCACTCTATGTAAGAGCCTATGCATAGATGCTCAGCCACCTGTGTATCCCTGGTATAGAGGCAGGCAGCAACCAGTCTACAGTCACCATGCCCAGTGCTCTTATTTCTGCTGAATGGGCGTATAGGCTCCCAGGACTCGTTCCTCTGGAAGAGAGCCTTTCCGTTGCCCTCTGGATTATGGAAACCCTTCACTTGCGCTGGTCAGTGAGTAATCGAAGAAAAGTCAGATGATCATCTGCTGGTGGCCTAAGCTTGTGATGCCGTATTTCCCTTCCGGTGTGGTTTGGTCCATAATGGTTGCATACCTGAAGTTAATCGGTACTCGTGGTGTTACCAGGATCTCCCAATTGAAAAGGAGTACGCATCCCTGTATGCAGCTTTCATAATAAAATTACCATTGTGTTAACTAGTAATTATCATTCTATCATTTTACAGGCCCTGTGAACCATTATGGAAGATCAGTGGTTTCTGTGAGGCTCTGCAGCAACAACTTACATCACAAATTGGTTTTTATACTGCAGCCATTTTCCACTGAAGATGCATGTCTTTGCCTCCAAGAAAACCTCATCCCCCAGGGTACCAGTTACGTGAATCCACGCTCTTTGTTACCATTAAGCTCTACCAGGAGGCTGAGAGGTTCAGGCACCTTTGACAGGATCCTAACTCCTCAGTGTTGGCATGCAGCGTGTCTTCTGTCCTCTCACTAGGAAGGATGCTGTGGGACAGCCTTTCTGCCGGCAGTGCGAAGCGCTTGGAATCGCTGTGCAGGGAACGGCGAGCTGTGAGCTGTGGTGGAGCCCAGTGCTTTGCTCGCCGGGGCCAGGGCCCAGCAGGCTCAGCCTTGTCCCAGGCTGCCTTTCTCCAATGTCCCTGCCTCCCTTCCAGCACAGCGAGACATTACGCTCATCTGTACTGTTTCTGTCTCCCTGCCTAAAGCACCAACCTTTTCTCCGTAATGAAAGCATTCTATATGCACAAAATGTTCGTAGCGTGTAAGGGCACTCATAAGGACAAGGCATAACCAGTATGTTGCTTTTTGCTCAGACTATTTAATCCTCATAAAGGTCACCCTATTCTACAGGGCTAGGAACATTTTTGTGAAAAACTCTCAGGCATGTATGCTGGAAGGCTGTTCTTCAGCCACCGCCAAACCTCTACAGGCTTCTGGGCGTTCCTCCTCACTGCTGCCAGCCTTTTATCTATGAGATTAAAAGCGTTCCTCCATGATATCTCTCCTGTCTAGCAGCCTGGATTTCTGTGTCAACTCTTCTACGTGGGCTGCCTTCTTGGCAAAAAGCTTGCTGTTTGGGAGAGGAGTTAAGCAGCAAAAGCTTACAACAAAATACTGAAACAAACACATTTTTTAAGATTTATTTTTGCAATTTTGGTAAGGAACCAGCCAGCCTGTGTGTGGGGAGGAGAGTGGGAAGGGATTGCCAACTGTCTTGGTGGCAGCCTACTTGGCCTCTGCCAGGACAGCTGCTTGCTGGACACGTGCTGTTCCTCTGGGGCCAGTGTCCTGCCATGGGGTCTTCTGGGGTCAGAGGCTCAGATTAGAAAATGTGACCAAGGAGCTGCTCTTTTCTCAGTATCCATGACCTTCCTTTGAATGCGGCCCAGGATACAACAGGTTTCTCTTGTTCCTTCTCCTGTTTGCAACATTTTGACAGCCAGCCTGCTGCCGAATGACCCACGCTGAATTGTATGTGCCAGCCTGGCAACAGGGGAGGCTAAATTCTCAGATGTTTTCGTGGTGAGGAACTGTTTTAGTCTGAAGACATGCACTGTTGCCCATATCTGTGCTTAGCTTATTGGGACCTCAAAAACAGTATTTAGTAAGAATCTTCAGTCTGATTATCATACAAAAGAAAAACCCCAAAACTTCTTGGAGAATGGCCTTTACTGAGATGACTTACTACTGCTAAACATCCTTCAGCATGGAGAGGGAATGGATGCCAATGCGCTGTGTTCAGTCTGGATGACCTCTCTGTTTTGTTAGTAATCTGGACATGAGAACCTGGAATGAGCTTTCCTGTAACCGTGGGAAACAGCAGTTGAGATGGGAGTGCTGGTCTGGCTCCACTGTAGGAAGGTTTTGATGATAATGGTCCACCCCTGGTTTTCCCTTGTTGCCTGCTCTGGAGAGAATGGATTGATTCCTTTGTGCTGTTGCAAGGATTTGCTCCACCATTAATCACAATAGCAGCATCATCCTTTGGGAAGGCATCCTCTTCTGCTGTGAGTTGCTATCAGTCTTGCGGTTTCTCAGCCAGGTCTGGGGCTGAGACTATGTGATCTGCTGTTCTTCCTGGTGGAGAAATACCTGCAGAGGAAACTGTAGTAAAATCTGCTGATGTTCCTTCTCCTGAGGAAGTCAACATTTGGGACTTGTGCCATGGACAGGCTGTACTCATACAGGTCAGCAGCCTTAGGATCTTGAAGTGGTCTTGTGGAAGAAGATGGAGTGTGAAGGATGGGGACGATGGGAGTGGGATAGTAATCAGGGCTTCTTCCATACTGGATGATAAGGGTTTTGTGTTGTCCATTTCCTCAGTGCCAACAGCTACTTGCTTTCAAACCATACCGTATGTCCCCCACGTGCAGCCTGTGTTGGCACCTCCTCCTGCCCCAAGCAAGCAACATCGAAGAAATGCAGCAGGGCCAAGTGTCTGCAGTTTGTCTTACCATTAAGGATCTGGGGGTGAAGTGTTTGTGACTGAGGCCGAAGGATGCATGTGGATTTTAATGGCTTCTCTCCCTATGGCCTTAGCACCCTCAAGGTTAGTGAGTCCACGCAGTTATAGAGTATGGAATACTTAGGATTTCCCAAGTCCAAGGGAAGCTACCATGGAGATGTGGATTCTAGTGCTCTGAGATGCCAAAGAATGGCAAACCTGAGGATCTTCAACTTCTGTCCTTGTCTTGATTCAAGAAATGTTGTTTTGGAACTGATTGGGGTGGATTAAAATCCAGTGAAATACTGCAGACTTCCTGTCAGGAATTTTACGGCAGATAATGTGGCAGAGCAGATGCTGTTGGCATGGGAAGAAAAGGAAGAGGGCAGGTTTGCTGCTGGAGGTTTCAGAAGTCAAATCTTCCAAAGCTGGTCTGTATCTCTACCACAGGACTCAATTGCGTGGTCTGAATTTTGTAATGCTTTAGTAACTGTATATGTGAATCATTCTGTTTGGAAAAATAAGCTGTGAGCTTTTTTTTTTTCTTTAACATTAAAAAATGGTAATAAAAAAATTATTATATTATTGTTCTTTCCAGTCTTTGGTGCTTGATTGCATTATATAAATCCACCATTGTAGTCCAATTAAATTTGTTCTTCAGTAACAAAAAAACAGTCGGATCAATGAGATTTAGCAATTTCTCTGTTTGCTTGTAGATCTGCTCACTGATAGGAACATTCAAGGATGTTGCTAAAAATAAACATCCTTTTCCTTCAAGGCTGTGAATACAGACTATAAAATGAGTCTTTAAGGGAGGTACGCAAGGCAATGGGAAATCAATTGAGTCTTATTTCAGTTTACTAGTGCTTGGTAACAATGTCACCTTTCTAAAAGAAGGGTAGGCCCTGAGAACAGAGGTAGTAATTTTTTTTGTTCCACAATCCTATGCATGAATGCAATGATCTCTGGTTAGCTATCTGGCTGAGCCAGTATGCAGTTAAGAATGGCAAAGCAGGGTTGTTCTGGGGAGCCTGTTGTCAATATATACCCATATACACATTTTCCTTAAGGAATAAAGCCAGTGAGAAAACTCATGTATTTAATGTCATGTTCCATATGCTGATACAGCAAAAAACTCCTGTGGTTTTGCAGGTCCTTATTCCCTTTATTTCTCTTGTTCATGAAATCACCTGATAATGCAAGTGACTCAAGTTAGCATTTAATTTGGGCTGTAAGAATTTCTATTTATTGCTTAAAAATAGCAGAAATAAACAAACAAACAAAAAGAAAAAGAAAAAAAAATACTCTATTTTCCCAATAAAGGAACTGCACGTTCTGTTCAATCACAAGTACTTTGACACTAAGAGGAGGGATTGTCCTCATTGCATTAATAATCTTCAACCATCTTTTGCATTGTGCTTTTTAATACTCTTTGAAGTGCTTTACATGTTTCATTGAGATTCATATGAATGACATCCTTAAATTCTATCTAAATATATGTTAAAATTCTTATGTTACAGAAATTATTCGTAGTGCAGTGTTACAGAATTCATTCATATGAATATGTTCATAGTCATTCAAAGTGCTTCATTAAAAGAAGTCAAAGTTATTCCCTTCCTGGGAGTGGGAAACTGAAGGAGAAGAGAGTGAAAAGGGTCTCTGGGGTAACACATCAGCTTACTGTTAAAATCGGAAAGACTCTTATTTTCAGAATTCTGTTTCAATGCATCTCATGCCATCCCATGCAGGTCATATATCTACCTGCCATGTAGAGTGAATCCAACATCCATAGGCAAAAGTAATATATTCAAATATTAAGGGCTGCCACTGTCCTACTCAATAGAAATCCTGTAGATTATGGCAAGTTTGCAGAGCAAAAAGACAAAACCTGTGTGTGTGACTCCCTCTTTAGGAGGGCTTATGTCTTTATTTCATATTTTGGATCCTGGTACAGTTCCTGAAGTTATCTGTGTCCTGTCATGTTGAACAGGGTCGGGTCTCATTACATGTAACATTTTCTTTTTGGCTTGAAAAGAAGTAGACAGTGAAGCTCTGGCTTTGTTCTGTCTAACGCTAGAACTCTTAAGAGTTTCTGGACATCTGATGCCAGTTCTATTCATCTTGTTTAATAAGCTACATTGGCTCTAAGCATTGAAAGTAAATGAACACTTACTCCTTTAGAAACTGTAAGAATGAGAGAGATTAAAAATTTCCCAGAGTTTCAGTGTTCAAGTCTCGAAGACTGGAATAATGAGTGTCCCGTGAAGGCTACTTTATGCTGACAGATCCGAGTTGTACTTGCTATTAACATAGGGTGCTTTCAGTTACTGAGACTGGTTCAACATTCAGTATTTGGTACCCAGTAATCTCAAAGCGAAGAATATTCCAGGCGTGTTGGAAACTTTCTACGCTCTTTGCAGCCTAATACTTTCAGGTACGATCAACGGTGATGTAAATGCACGTGCTCTTCACTGCCAGGCATCATTACTACTTTCACATAGGTTTGCTTATGATTCTGTCCTCAAAATATTATATTGCGGTTTTCAGCTGAGTCCAAAGAGGGATACTGCAAGACTAAGTGATAGAATGGTTTGGATTGAAAGGGATCTTAAAGATCAACTAGTTCCACCCCCCCTACTATGGGCAGAGACACCTTTCCTCTAGATCAGGTTGCTCAGAGCCCCGTCCAACCTGGCCTTGAACACTTCCAGGGATGGGGCATCCACAGCTTCTCTGGGCAACCTGTGCCAGTGCATCACCACCCTCGTTGTGGAGAATTTCTTCCTAATATCTAATCTAAATCTACCCTCTTTCAGTTTGAACCCATTCCCCCTTGTCCTATCACTACACATCCTTGTCAAAAGCCCCTCTCCATCCTTCCTGTAGGCCCCTTCAGGTACTGGAAGGCTGCTAAAAGGTCTCCCCACAGCCTTCTCTTCTCCAGGCTGAACAGCCCCAACTCTCTCAGCCTGTCCTCATAGCAGAGGTGCTCCAGCCCTTGGATCACCTTTGTGGCCTCCTCTGGACTCACTCCACATGTAACTAAAATAGTCATCACAGCCAAAGTCTAGCAAGAAGAGTTCTCAACAACGTATTTCTGTTGCTTGAACAATGCAAGCTGGTGGTCTTCTGACTGTTTCTTTCCTAAAGATAACACTGTTTTGAAAGAAATATGAAACCACTTATCTATGGGAGAGGAATAAAATGATGGGTTTGCATCTCAAGAGTAATAAAACCCCACCAAAATCTATTAAAATGTTGCAAGGCTTTCAGTAAAGGGGGATTCTACCTAAATAACCTCAAAATTGCATTGCTAATTATGACTGAGATCTGTAAGGTGTTATATTTTTTTTAAAGCTGAGTATATCAAATTGCAGACAGAATTTTGAGAACTTTTCATCTTCTGTTTCCTGAGAAAATAGAGATTATCTAGCAGAGAGAGAAAGACAACCAGCAGACAGCTCTTGTACCTACTGAAGCTTTTTGATCTGGCTAAGCTAGTGCACAGACAGTTCCACTAACAGCTCAGGCAAAGTGCTATGAGCTATAAAGAAAACAGCTGAATAACATACAGATTTTGTGTGTGCTACCTTGGTTTGCTATATATATACTTGACAGTCGCTTTGGGCTGCAATGTGTAACAGTAAGGGAGGTGAGGGTAAAATAAGGAAAAGGCCTTCCAAGACCTCTTTGACATATATCTGGAGTTGAAAGTACAACAAATAATGTTCAGATCATTAAATTATTCATAATGAACAAGTTCAATGGCTTTCAATCTAAAAACCCAGGCATACAGGGACAACTCTGTTCTCCAAGGAACTACTCTAAGCCTGATGTTAAGCCTACTAATGTTATTCAGAAGACTTGAATTGACTTTTGTATGCTTTGGATGTAATGCTTTATAAACAGAGTAATTCAGAGGTGATGAATCTCTTTTCTTTTAGGAAAATAAAGAAAGAAGTCACTATGAGACATTCACATATGTGACCAGGGACTGAAATATTCCTTATGATTTAGTTTCCTTCAGGAAGCAGAGAGAAATAGACAATGAATAGACAAAGCCATTACAAGAATCATTCCCCTGGTGTTAAGCTCCATCATCAACAGATTTGGAAATGTGATTTAAGTGACCTTTGAAAAACACGTACTACTATCAGAATATGCAATTTGGAAGACATATCTCAATGTTATAGGAAAGATGGAAATTACGTCAGTAGCCAAGAGACACATTTTCCATTTAAAGCTTAACATTTTAGGAAGGCAATTTTTCTATTACCAGTGGAGGTAGATTTTTATGTCTACACTGACTGGTATATTCTTGCTGTTTTATTTCATTCTGCCCATACAAAGTACATGTAATCAGT
>KL280497.1:6283-18471 GCA_000699545.1 Podiceps cristatus | reverse complement strand
TTTATGGCTGCTGTTCAACTTTGAGGTAGTATAAAGCAGGTAGGGTATGTTAATGAATCTGAACCTATACTTTAACAAAGTAAAAGTAAATAGACAAATATTTACTGTGCCTGGCAATCAGCAGTAAGAGACATAAAACAACTTCTAAAGTTAACACCTTTTTCTTTGTGCAACTGATCCCTTGTTTTTTCAAACCTTGGTTTGTAGCTGCTTATACCTGTGGGTGAGATGGGGGGAAAGCAAAGATCAAATGTTCTTTGGAGCATTCTAGATGAGATGTTCCCTAAGATTGGCATACTTACTAATTTTGACATGTCAGACTTCTGTGAATGCCTTCTTTCTACTTTCTGCAAACAATATTCTGTTTCACAGCAACAACAAACACGTGGCAGAAGCAAACGGGCAGAACTGCGCCAATGGATGCAACAAAGGAAGTCGAGCCTTTTATTTTTTCCTTATCTGCTGTAATTCTGCATGACAGACCTCCTTTCTGCTTTGAGTACTCCACACACCTGTAGTGGTGCTATTTTAAAAATTCTTCAAAGCAACGGTGTGGAATATGGAGCTCTTTGCTTTGCTGGAGGTTAGAAAAATGGCGCTGAAGATGAGAGGGAGAGTTACAAGAAACAACAGTTGTTCTGTAGATCTAACCATACTTTTCCTCTTGATGTTCCTGGGACAACACTGACTCTTGCGATAAGCCAAGGCGTCTCCACAATGTGAGTGATGATACGGAGGAAATATTTTCCGCTGTCATCCTCTGTTTTGTGAAAGAGTGGAGTCCAACCCTCTCTGCCTTTCTGGGCTTTTGTTATGTAGACAGTCTCCAACAAACAGAGCTGCCATAAGAGGAGGACAGACTGCCTTTGGCCCTGCTGGGTGGCCCTCCGTGGGCATGTCAGAGCTTGGGAAAGATGAGGGAGGACGTTGCCTGGAGCATGGCAGGGTGTTTGGAAAGTACCCCAGGGCCACAGCTCTGCATTTCCCCCTCCTTTTGGCCTCCTCTAAGCTGAATTTAACATAATGGAGAGTCTTCTGTCCTGCCACTCTGTCAGCAGTTCTCACAGATGATAATCCACAGACAATCCTGATTGTTATGATTTATTACAAATTACAGCAGCCTAGCGTGGCTGCTTTAGCTGAATAACAGCATGGGCAGCAGTAAAGTTATCAGAAACAAACATTGAGAAGTCTCTGGGTGCCGCAGGTTTGCCTGGCTTTGTAATATTGGCTACAGGCTGCACATAGAAAGTTTGGAGTGGGAAGTCTGGAGTTTCCCACCTAAGAAGGCCGAAAGGAAAAATCATTCTGGCATGCCACTGCACAAGTGGTAGGTAGCGAAGGCTAGTGAGTTGTTTTATTTTTCTTTGGTTTAAACCAATTGGCTCTCAGAAATACTATTTAAATGTGGTCATGATGCTGACAGCTTGCTTCCTGGGGAGGTATATACAACTGTGTAGAATTACTGGCGTATATTGTAGCAAGAGATTAAAATTGCAAATTTAAATGTTATGCTCATCGTTGTGGGTCTTTTCAATACATAGAGAGCCTAGTTGCTCAGTCAGCTAATTTGGTCTGGTTACATTAAAGTAATTGCATACTTATTGGGTCCCATAAGCTGAAAATTTAGCTAAAAATTGATTATCACACTGAGTCTTGCAGTACAATATTGTCTATGGGTTGTCATTTAGATAACACGCAGTGAAAGAAAGGCAATGGAGAGGGCATTGTCACTGAGTCATGAATAAGTGGTCAAAAATAATACAATCGGTAGTGGGCTTAACGGCTCTTGGTTTCTTGCCTGCCAGAAATCTTTCTTGGAACGTGATTTTTTTGGTTTTGCAGTATCTATCAGAGCTGGCTCTGGAGCATTTTAAACACAGCGCACTGAAGTGTGTTTTATCATAGAATCATAGAATCATAGAATGTTTTGGGTTGGAAGGGACCGCTAGCGGTCATCTAGTCCAACCCCCCTGCAGTGAGCAGGGACACCATTACCCAGATCAGGTTGCTCAGAGCCCTGTCCAACCTGGTCTTGAATGTTTCCAGGGATGGGGCATCCACCACTTCTCTGGGCAACCCGTTCCAGTGCTTTACCACCCTCATTGTAAAGAATTTTCTCCTTACATCTAATCTAAACCTACCCTGTTTTAGTTTAAATCCATTACCCCTTGTCTTATCACCACTGTCCCTACTGAAAAGATTCTCCCCCTCTTTCCTATAGGCCCCCTTTATGTACTGGAAGGCCGCAATCAGGTCTCCCCGCAGCCTTCTCTTCTCCAGGCTGAACAAGCCCAACTCTCTCAGCCTGTCCTCATAGCAGAGGTGCTCCAGCCCTCGGATCATTCTTGTAGCCCTCCTCTGGACCCGCTCCAACAGCTCCATGTTCTTCTTGTGCTGATCACATTACAAGATCATTTGTAATATCCCCTTACTGCCCCGCTTCAGGAGGAGGAACACTAGCCCTCTTCCTGGCTTTGTGAAATGACGCTGCAAAATACATGCAGCTGTTGATAGATAAAATGTACTTCTGGATTTCGGTCTTTATTTTGGATGAAAAATGTACCCTGCTCCAAAGGCATGGAGGAACTAACATGTTAAAGCATCTAGAGAGTGAATTAGTCAGAAACCAAAGTACTGGGTATTTTTGCAAAATAACAATGAGTCAAGAAGTTGGCTGAGACAGAATAGAAACTGGCCTTTCACACATTCACATGCAGTCGGTGGAGCAGCTTAGCTAACATAAGTTACCGCTGTCAGCTGAGCTATGAGATTAACCATGTGTGTGCTCCCAGCCAAGGGTAAATGCAAAGCCAACTATCGAGGTGTTTTCTGTTAGTAAGCGTTACTTTACAATGGCATCGGAGTAGCAATGGCATCGGAGTCTGGCTCTGCAGACAAGTGGTGACACACGAACGCACCTTCTTATAATGTTTGCTCTGGTAGCACATGTTGCAAGTTCCTTAAAAACCCACCTGACATTTCTCACTTTTATCTGAAAATTTATAAATAAAAGATATGAACTGGATATGCGAACACCCATTCAGGGACCTCTGTGTGTTAGGAAAGCATCTTTTTAAATGTCTTCAATGTTTTTCCTCCTTTTTCTCCAAATTTCTAAATGTTAGTGTACAAAAAGTTTCAGTTAGCTTTAAATGTCTTTGGGGAGTCCTCTCTCTCCTAGGGTTTTTATGATTCAGCATGCAATTTTATACAAAAGTGTTCTTGAAGCATTTTGAAAGCTTCCCTGTGAATTATTTCTGGCCTTCTGGTATTTTATGAAGCATCATATTTTGCAATTGAAATATTTTTAGCATGATTTTAGTACATCTGATTTTCCAAAATCATAGAGAGTCTCTCTTGAAGCAGATGGAAAAAGTGATAAACAGCTGAAGGGGAGGCTGGAAATAAAATGGACAAGTTACGAGTGATATTCTGTGTTGGACCCCCTTCTATTAACTTTATCTCTCCATCTCAGGCTTTTTCCATGCAGAAAACTTGTTGCTTCCCTCTCCCCCCCTCCTTTTTTTTTGGGAGGGGGTGGGAACTGAGGAGGGGAGGGAACATCCTTCAGGACTTGTGTTTCAGGAATTCATCTTCAGCAGCCAATGGCAGAAAGAAAAATCTCTTCTCACTTGGTTATTTCAGAATTTAATATTATTGTAAGTTTCTTCCAACCTCCACTAAAATATTAATTGCTCTTGCCATAGTCCTGGCTGCGTGATTCTGTGCATGACTGTCTTTAGTTTTTCCCCTACTTACAGCTGCTTTCAGATGCCTTTAATAACAGTAATTTTCTGAAATAGACTCACTGAATTTGTTCAGGAGACAAAAATAGCATTCTAGATTTTTTTCTGTGCCCCCAAAACACAAATAAATACAGGGGTCCTCAAAGAAACTGTCCAGCCTCTCTCCACAGCCAACCCTGAGCTATTGCTTGTACACCAGGTTGTCCTCATGTTTGTGGTTTGTGGTTTTTTTTTTTTTTTTTCCCTGAAAGGAAGGATTTCTGCTTGCTCTATGTCTCTGCTTCCTCAACACCTGTGTTGCGAGGACACGATGTGCCCGTCGCAGTGCTGCCTGGGCTGCTGTACCCGCCGCAGTTTGGTCCCTGGCAGAGCCCTGGAGCACACCCCTGGGCTGGGGTCCGGGCTCTGCCCTTCCAACGGGCAATGCTGGAAAGGTCAGGGGGATTTGTGCTTCGGTTTTCCCAAAAGATTCATTAGGATTAAAATTCCAGCCCCGTAATTTCTTTCTCGTGGTGTTTTTCCTCCCACTGAAGTAAATGAAAACAGGATCAGTCCCGAAGACAGTAATTATTTCCCAACGATGGAAATGGGCGCAGTAGGAAAGTACTGTAGCAACAAAGACTGTGGTGCGTGAAGAAGCCAGTACGTTTGGTTGCTGAGGGACTGCTTTAGTCCGTAGACCCCCCAAAGACCGGGGCTGTCCGTCACGTTCTGTCACTGCAGACAGCTGGTGCACAGCAGGTGCCGACTTTGCTGCTGTAGGCTTTTGTGTTGCTTTAGGATTTTTATAATTAAATATGAAGCAGCAGTTAAGTATAATACAAACTCGACAGGATGTTTTCTCAGTAAATCAGTGCACTTCCATTGGCTTAATTTATAATAGTTAGCCCACTGCTGTGCTGGGATCCTTAATAGTCGTGCTGACCAGTATTGTTTCACTGCTCTTTTACACCAGTGTGCGTGTAATCCCTTTATTCTTGCTTTGTGCTGAGGCTATAGAACTTCTTCAAGGTTATAGTGCATCTTGTTCTATGTTTTCAAAGCACTATTGGTCCCGATCTTCACATTGTTTCTTGGTGTTATAATAATCCAAATAATATGACTACTATTAATAAAAGTTCCAGGGTAAATTGTAAGTTGGAGAGGCATGATGTAGTGCTTGAAGCCCGGTGTTTGTGTCAGGCTTCCAGGAGCGGGGTCTGAGCTCTGCCAGGGAGCTGTGAGTTAGGGGGTCACCTGCCGCAATCTCTCAGTCCTTCAGATGGGCTGTAGCCTGACTTGCTCCATACAGAGGTAAAGATTTAGCCGCATTTGCTTGCAATGGTCCTACCAGTTTGAGCAGATTTGACTGAAATATGCCCTAAAAGTACCGTCTGTTTGTTCACCTCTGCTTCAGAAGTGGTTTCATTTTAGTAAAGGTACATAAAAGCATATCCAAGAAACAGGTATGAAACAAAATGGTCTAATATTTATTATAGTGGGTAGGTCAATGATTGCTGCTGACATAATCACAGAAGTTAGCATCATAAATAAAATCATGGTGGAACTGAGATTTGCATAAATCTGATGTTTGATAGATTATAGTGTTTTCCAAAGAAAGCAGTTACACAACCTCTCCAGGTCCTTTTAACATACACATACGCAATATTTCAACCAAATGTAGAATAAAATGTGTCCTAAGGATTTGCAGATTTAGTTTACTTTGACTTTTTTTTTTTTTTTTTTTTTTTAATAATTTTTTGGAGGGAAGGATTGTGGAGAGAAGCATTTGGTCTGTTCTACATTTCTTGGTTAGTTATGCTGGCTTTAGAATTTGTTATCAGAAAGCATGAGTGTTGTCTATCTTTACACTTAGATCATAGCTGATCACCCATGCTAAGGGGCTATTCTTACTGTGGCAAAGCCTCCAGAGCTTTGAGCCACAGAGCAAGTATCTCTCCCCAAGGCTCCACCTCTCTCCTTAGCATCTCTTACCCCATACTGCATTAGTCAGCTGCTGTCAGGAAAAGACCTAAGTTATGTTTGAGAATTTGTGTCACTGGGCCAATTTCACATCTGCTATAAGCCTTTTTTTTTTAATTGAAAGGCAGCGATTTTTATATTCCCCTAACTGGGTTCACACGGTTGCACAGAGCCCATCTCACATGGTTTAAACTTCATTCACAAGGCAGACATGCGATGGAGCCAATATTTCAGTTGGGTAAACCAGTGAAGGTGCTGGGTAGTTTTTATTAGTAGCTGTGTCCATGACTGAGACCAGTGTCCTAGCTGTTTAATCGCTGAATGCTTTGGTCAAGACCAACCACCCTTCTTGCTGGCACCAGAGCACCCTTCTCCTCCTCTGCCTGCAAAGGGCAGATCACCCCCTGACCACCACAGCCACGCTCTCGCCGTCTGCTTGGACTGTAAGGAAGATAAACCAGTGCAGGATTATTCTGCCCATGTATTAGAGTGGATATCTTATGACTGACATCAAGGTGTTTCTGTGTAAGTTGTCAATATGCTGTGTTTATGCAGGAGTAGTTTATGAGGCTGAATAGGTGAGAATAAAGTTGAAGATCCATGAGTGTGTCCAACCAGGACATAGTGAAGATAGAGACTAGAGAAAAGTCTAAAATCAGTCTCTTACCCAGTGAAAGGATTTAGACTTTTAAACTCGTTTTTAATGGATCAAAGAGTCTGTTCTTTATCTTATTTTATTCTGTATTTTATTCTGCAGCTTTTTATGAAGATAATGTTTTTCACTTATTTTTGTCGGATGAGCACTACCAGCCACTGCACAGTGAGCCTGATGTCCCTCCGACACCGTCCAGTGCATCCTCCCTCAGTAACAGGGTGATAAAACTAAGTAGCTGCTGCCTTGAGCCTCTACTTCAGTTTCAGGGAGGGGTGGACATTTAGCACTTTGTTTTCACTATTTCTTGTTTCATAAGTTTTTTTCTTCTTTCTAATAAACGTGAGCTACTGGATGCTTTCACTTTGTATTGAAATGAGTGGAGAAATGGGCATTTGAATCCTAGCCTGGTTTCAATTTGAAAAGAATTGTAATGAGACTATAAAAAGGACTGCAGTGTATGTAATCCACATGAGGCATTTTGCTAGAAGTGAGGCATCGTTACTAAAGTCTGCTTATGTCATTTTGATTTTTCTGAATACATTATGAAAAGGATAACATTCTCATGACATGGTGTCTGGTGGCCTTTATATTACTTTCCCGCGCAATTACGTTATGGCTGCTATTTAGGTCCCGAATTATATAGTTTCCCTTATTATTCCCAATGTAACTCAGATTCTTTGTTCACGAAAACATTGTACTAACACTATAGAAATGTAAATGATGCATCCTGCCTTAGCTCCTGATTAGGCAAGGTGGCTGGTGGATGTAGTCGTCATTGTTTTTGACATGTTGAGCCTTTCAATTTTTATAAGACTGCACAGCTGCTTTGTGCAGATTTCATTTTTCTCTTGTTTGACTTGTTGCCTCTAAACAACTACTGTGAAAATTTAAAGCATATATTTGTTTTTCACTATGGAAAATAAGACAATAAGACAACCGTGTTTAATCTTAGGTCAGACACAAATTAGAAACTAATTTATTTGATAGCCTTTATAAGAAAGAATTGTTGAAGAAATGTTTGAATGCTTATAAAAACAGGAGATAGATTTTAGATTACAGCAGCCTTCCTGCTAGCTGCAGATGTGTTTTTCCTTCAGAAGATATTCCATAATTGTAAAGGTGTATAATTTCAGAGGATGTCACAGTTGTCATGGCGATTGCATTAATATTGCATGGGCATAAAGCGTGCATTAAATCGTGTCAGTTCCTCCTGTCCTTAGGCTACCACAAGTTACTAATTTTTTCTTTAAAATTGTGTTAATATTTCCCTATGAACATTCCTATTATAAATATCAGTTAAAGTATCTTTTTAATTGTTCATTTTTAATTTGCATAGATAAGTTGCCCTTCTATCTGCAGAAGTTTAGGTTTATAAGTTTATAAACTTAAACGCGTGATTTAGTTGCATTGTTCAACAAACACTGGGAGGAAGGAGGAGTAGCGGGCATCGTAAAAGCTGCAACTTAAAACTGGAACATGATTATTCTCCCTTTTATCTGCTACATTTATGTCTTTTCCTCTCATATTTTACTTATTTTTCCATCTCAGGTTGAAACTTGCCCCTTTTTGAGTCAATGGAAGTTTGGCTATGGGTAATCAGGACTAGCTCCACATTAAGGATGCCTGAAAACTGCCACAGGATAACAAAAATAAGAATAATCAGAAAACCACAGAAATTCACAGTGGTTCAGACTGTGTTGCTCCTGCCCGTGTTTTGCTAGCTGTGCCGGAGCTGAGGGAAGCTGAGGTTCGTGAGACAGGAAAGGTCACGGAGGTACCTTGTTCCCCCTTTCCCTTCAGTTGACTTCAGTGGCCTTTACTGAAACTCGTATGCAAGAGGTGGTATCGTTTCTGCTTCCTGCATATATTGGGTCTCATCGAAAGTGGAAAACGTTGTGTTAACTCACACAGCTAATCCCAAAAGCACGTCTCTCTTGTGTACACCTGCACTTGCCCGCAAAAGGACGAATCCTGTCTTGTAATGTTTTGATAAAACCCATTTGAAACCGCAGCTGCTGCAGCATTCAGCTCCCTGCTTGTCAAGCACTGTCTGTCTGAGCCAATAACCTTCTGCTCCTCCTGCGCTAGCTGTCTTTGATTTGGATGTTCACTTTAGGACTTCAAAGCCCTAAATAACATCTATCTGTCCAAGCATATGTTTGTTAAGTGGTTCAGGCAGAATTATTTCTCTCCTGTTTCCATAGGTTACTACTCTGGCACTGCCAGCAGCTGTAGCAGTGTCAGAGAGCAAAGGGAGAAAGGCTGTCTCTAAGACACCTTTACACTTTATATAGGGGCAGTGCGTTGTCTGCACTCCTTCACCGAGAGTCCCTTCACCAAATTTCATGCCTCTGCCATGGCCAAGCTGATACGCCCAGCATCTCAGAGGGGTTTGCTAGAGTGTCTCTTCAATATTCATAATAAAAGGCTATTTTTCAGCATGTAGCATGCTGTACCCACCTAGAATAAGTTGCACAAACATTTTTTTGTCTTTTCTTTATGGCCTGGTTACGTTCCTCACAGCTTTAAGCCCGTGCATAGGGAAGTGAGTGTGCCTGGCTGGCTGTCGCCTTTCAAAGTCTGCACCCTTGAACTTGCCTCCTCCTTCCTCTCCACATGTTGGACTTTGCTGTCCTTCAGGCTCTGTTTGTCCTCAGCTCCTTAGGAAACTAGCAGCTGTCTGCTCGTGGTAGTTTTATAGTGCATGACGTTTGTACTTTTTGGTAGAGGCAGAGCTTGCCTGCAGTTTGGTAGAGGCCGCTATCTGTTGGATAGAGTCATCAATACCTCAGTTAGAGCTACAGGTGTAATGCCTTAGATAATGAAGAACGGGAGGTTGTAATCAATTAACTCCTGAGAGCCTTATAATTAACACTCTTAGGGGGACGGCATTTTTCTTCAAATTGTTTGGAGCACTAAATCCAGAGCAGAGCACTAGAGACCTAGGAGGGCCCATCAGTGAAGCTGTCACATGCATTAAACCAGGAGCAGAAAGCCTTTGCACAGCAAGCACCGTAGAATTTAGAAACGTGCACTAGCTGTGCTCCAGATCACTTAGGATTAAAATTCAACCTTGCAGCCTTCTTTTTCAGCATCTGAAATATTTCAGCTACTTTTATTTTCTGTTCTCTTTCTATTTAAAGTAAATCAAGTTTATTTTTCAGTGCTAGCTTATGATTTGCAGTTAATGGGAAGGTGGACCAGGGCCAACCACACATTTGATTGAGAAGATCTGTTCTACTGGGGGTTTTGTGAGGAAATGAAAACCATGAACCGCAATAAATTTGCTTATTAAAGAAGCATTAAAGATTCTGTTGTAAAATAGGATTCTTCATTATATTTTTTTCCGGAGTCAGTTAAGTCTTGTATTTCTAGAATTAAGAAATAGATTAATTAAGTCTAGCCAAGGGTTTTTAATTAGCAATACTATAAAACAGAATGAACACATGGTCAGCAAACAGAGGTCAACTTCACTGATTTCAGTGGCATTACCCCAGATATGCACAGACCTTCCCTTATTCTTTGCAAGGGCCACGGGGTTTTTAATATCTCTGTGGAACCAGAACATTTAAAACCTCTTTAACTTAAGTATTTTGGGGAATTTCTGGCACCATTGGAAGCGGAAAACATCAGAAATCAGAGAAGATCTAGGTGTCCGTAGAAGAGACACCATGCTGCTGTGCAGAATCGCGCCCTGCTGACATCCTTCACCGCGACTGACTGCCCCAGAGTGAAGTAAGAGGCACCGCTGTCACTGTGGCTGGACCAGTAGCGCTTTCATGAAGTACATCCATAATATTTTGAGACCTTCAATGCAAATGCTGCTCCTGAGCACATTTCCTGGAAGGCCTAAGGGCAAGCACAGCCCTCTACTTCATTATTAATTCCTCTTGATATTTCTTGCTGCTGAATGATGGACACAAACTGCAGCATGGAGAGCAGCCTGAAGGCTGTTGAAAATCCATCCTTGCCATTCTAACAGTCCTTTCTCGAACAGCATAGACAGAGGTCGCATAAATCTCTGTTTAAAAATATGATAATGCTGCTGTTTTTAAAGTGTGGCTTATTTCCATTTAACATGGTTTCAGGATTGCTGTGATCATGTTTATTATTTTAAAAAATATTATTTTGAAGATATTGTCTGATATTTCTCACTCTGAGAGGGCAGTAACATTCGAGGTTAACTAACCTTAGCTGTGCTCTTGGTGGGTTTTATTCCTGATACCATTCCTGCAGGTGCTGTGAATGTCTATGAAAATTAACCATTTTATCAATATCAAGCACAGCAAACAAAGGCAACCCCATAGTCTGAAAAATGAGTCAGTTTTGATTCTGATGTGGCAAGTCTCTGCATGTTAAATGGGCAGCTCACAGAAATACCTGTCCCTTGTCGCTCTTACCGTCAGTGTGTCCAAGGTCCAGTTTGATTTCCCCATAATCGATAGTAAATGCCCTACTTGCTGTGAACGGATTTAAAACCTCATCCGTAATTACTTTACCTCATCCTGTAGATAAAGTCAGTCTGTCCTAATATAAATACTTCCAGATCTTTCTGTATATTCCCTACTTGCCACTTTATCCATCTGCATAACTCTGCCTCAAAATATTTTTTTCTTTTTGGTTATCTGATCAGCACAGGGTTAACACTGCTTTGGTTCATCTCCACAAAACCAGTGTTTCCATCGCAGGGGTTAGTGGTCTGTGGTGTGTCAGTCTAGGGAGGGCTGAAGTAGCAGGGTCATGGAAACATGACTCTGGGTGAAGTTTAAAATAAAACAAATCCAGAACATATTGAAGTGTCTTTGCTTTTCTTTCTACGTAGTTGAAGTTACAGATGGAAAAGGATCTTTTTCTGTGTAAATGTAAACTAATGAAAAATTTGTAACAAATTCTTAACCTTTGCCAAAAAACCCGCTGTGTATTGATGAACAAATTGATTTAATTTCCCCAGAGGGATCCATAGGTTCAATATTACCTGCTGGGGCAGCACTGCAGCAGAAGGTGATGCTGTATGGCAGTGTATGAGGAATGAGATTATTTTCCTTTTTTTTTTTTTTTTTTAATCTAATATTTTATTGCTTGCTATCTTGAATAATGGGTCCTGTACTATGACCCTGGATCAAGGTAGGCCACGAAGTTATAAGAGGACTGCTCGTGGTCCACAGCCTGCACTGCACTGCACTGCGGCCGAGTAGACCTGATGGGTTTTTGTCTGGTACCTTTTGTTTCAGTGCAGAGCCAGTGTCTCTCACCCTTTACGCATCCTTCTGACGTATTTTGCACTGGGTTTGCACTGGGCCTTGCTGCTGGAGCGGTGACCCAGCTGGGGAGGAAGGATGTTGGAAAGCCCCTGACGTGGACTGTCCAGCAGCGCAGACACGTGGGACCAGACCCAGGGGCTGCCTTATTAAGGCTCCACTTCATTTGTCTCTCCTGTGAATTGCTATCATTCTTCCCACGGAGAAAAGATACGCCGTCAAACTTGGCAGAGCGTGAAAACCTTACTCATACATGCTTGCTTTGGCTCCCATATCCAGCACGTGGAAAGGGTCAAAGTCCTAAAGTAATGGCTGAGTGAGCTGAGCTGATAGAAGGCAAAGATGTGCATCCTCCTCTCTCCTGCACAGGGAGCCTGTAACATAGTTTGTAAGTAAAACTGTGCAAAATCCCACCCACAAAGTGTTTTTCCAGGATAGCGATGGGGATATTCGCTGTTGGAAGGGGTGCCTGTGATGCAGGTTTCTTGAAGAGGTGGGATAGATAAGTTTTGAGGAGAGATACTGTGCTAGAAGCAAACAGAGGAAGCAATGTTCTGCTTTGCA
>KL280495.1:0-25754 GCA_000699545.1 Podiceps cristatus | reverse complement strand
GAGATGCCTGCTGGAGGTATTCTGCCACATTTTCCAAAACGGTAAACCTCTGTGACTTAAATTCTTGTCTAGTTAGTCTGCAAACACTGAAAAGGGGCAGGGGTAAAAAAAAAAATCACACTGTTTAGGCATAATTCTATGTAACATAAAGAAGTTAAGAGATATTAACAAGCCTCCTTAACTACTTGCGTGATCTCTAGATCATGTAGAAAGTAATCATTGTTGCCCCACTATAGCAGAGTTTTAAAGCTTACAAAGGAAAAGAAAAGTAGGATAATTTTATACACTTCACCATTCTAGAGGAGGTAATTTCCTTTTTCTTCTCCATTAATGTAGAAGAGTCAAAGAAAGAGAATATTTTCACTAACTGCTGGAAAGTTTCTTTGTGATTTTTTTAGCATATTTCCCTTTCACCTTTATAACTGCCTTAGTCTGAATGGCCATGAGTTCCTCTCATTTATAATAGAAAGACTAGTAAGTGAGCCAAGCATGTTACTGCCACCGTAAAGTGTAAGGTATACCTTATCACGATGTCACAAGAAGAAATGCTATAGTCCCAAATTCTAGGTCAAACTTTACCTATTCATTCCTAAAACTGGTTCTGATCTTAGGTATTGCAAGGCTACCTGTCACATGCTTATTTCTAGATCAAAATAATTTATCAAGTCTCCTTGCCTTTTAGTTATTATACTTCTTAATTTTTTGGTGATTGAAACAGTGAAAAAATTAAGAAAAAGACAAGAAAATAGAAGTTAAGGGAGGACAATATTTCAAGAGTAAATTCAACAGGATAAAAAGGCAAGTTGTACTGATGAAGGACTCTTAGGTCTGTCATTAGTTAGAATCAAAGCACTAGTTATGAGCAATTTCAGTGGAGTCAGGAGATCACAGAGGGTCTGGAGGATTTAGCATGCCATTTGTATTCTACACAACTTTTTTATGAGCTTAGAGAAGAAAGATGAACTGGCAGCTGGACCTGAACTGGGACAACTTGTTAGTATAAAAACACCAACGAGATTAAAAATGTTTTTATTTTGAGGCAAAAGAGAGAGAGAAAGGCTGAGAAAGGAATAGGAGTGATAATGGTCATGAGAGAGATCAGGTGGAGGGATAAAATCAGTAGGGCATGAGATTGGACTAGGGGGATACCAGATTAACATCTGTGATGAGGAGAGGGAAGGAAAAACAAAGAGAAGAGGAAAGTTTCTTAATGTTTTATCAGTGTTCTCTTGGAAGAAGATGGTTAGGTCTTCTGCAAAGAGAGAAACATGTTCATTCTTCAAATCTTCCTCTTGTCCTGCCTCTATACCATGAAAGAACAAAGCGTATTATTAAGGATAAATAGGGGGTTGGGCTTGGGATTTGGCAACACACTTAAGAACACACAAAGCAAGATCACCCAATTTGAGTTTTCCACAAAGTTAAGAAAAAGAAGGAGAAGAAATAGTTATGAGAGGTGAATTTGTAATGACTTTGGCCAGGTGATTTGTAATGAAGAGGGAGTTAAAAAAGATCAGCAGTTGCACTGATTAACTATAGAAGAAAATGACTGTGTTAAGTACTGATGGAAGAAAGTGGAGAGTGGGCTATTAAAGGAGGTCAGAGCAAAAAAAGAACGCTAACAATGATGAGCTAGTAGTGGCAGGAGCTCAATGAAAGGATGTGAAAAGATTTCATAGACAGCTGAGAGGAAGAACTGAGTTACTGAGAGATGAGAGATAGAAGTGCTAGATGAGAAAAATTTTAGCAAAGTTTTTTTTCAGTAAGCAGGAGAAAATTCTCAGCTACAAGGAAAGAGATTAAAATTGAGGAAACAAGGCAGGTCAGAGATCTGAAGGGTCATCTACTTGGAAGCAAAAAATTACTAAGAAATGAACCTGGGAAATGATAAAGAAAAAAAAAAAAAAAAGATAATCAGTAACAAAAACCAAAGACTTTTCTGGTCTGTGCTTCTGCTAATGTTTAAAATATTTTCCAAGATGATGTTATATAGTTTCAATAAACTTGACAGTAAGAAGAGACTAGACAAGATCACAGTGACAGATAGAGATGTCAACATAGATGATACAATGCCATAATGTCACTGACTGAACAGTAAGACTTGGTGGAGTAAGAATTTTGCAGCAGATGATACCTTTATCATTGCAGACAATTCAAAGTGCCCTGGCAGCCAAGCGGACAACCCGCACCCTGGGGTGCATCAAACACAGCAGAACCAGCGAGTCAAAAGAGGTGATTGTCCCACTGTATTGAGCCTGGAGCACTGTGTGCAGTTCTGGGTCCCACAGTTTAAGAAGGGTGAGAAGGTTCGAAGCGTCTGGAGGAGGGCAACCAAGCTGTTGAAAGGGCTGGAAAGAATGGCCTATGAGGAGCGGCTAAGGACTTTGGGCTTGTCTAGTTTGGAGAGAAGGAGGCTGAGGTGAGACCTCATTGCTCTCGACAGCTTCCTGAGGAGGGGACATGGAGAGGGAGGTGCTGAGCTCTTCTCCCTGGGATCCAGTGACAGGACCTGTGGATCAAAGCTGTGCCAGGGGAGGTTTAGAATAGACATTGGAAAAATTGTTTCACCAAGAGGGTGGTCAAATACTCGAAAAGGCTTCTGGAGAGAAGGAGGCTGAGGTGAGACCTCATTGCTCTCGACAGCTTCCTGAGGAGGGGACATGGAGAGGGAGGTGCTGAGCTCTTCTCCCTGGGATCCAGTGACAGGACCTGTGGATCAAAGCTGTGCCAGGGGAGGTTTAGAATAGACATTGGAAAAATTGTTTCACCAAGAGGGTGGTCAAATACTCGAAAAGGCTTCTTAGAGAGGTGGTCAATGCCCCAATCCTGTCAGTGTTTAAGAGGCATTTGGACAATGCCCTTAATAATATGCTTTAACTTTTGGTCAGCTCTGAATTGGTCAGGTAGTTGGACTTGATGGTCATTGTAGTTCTCTTCCAAATGAAAGCTCCTCTCCTCTCCTCTCCTCTCCTCTCCTCTCCTCTCCTCTCCTCTCCTCTTCTTTGTCTTTTTTTTTTTTGGTTCCATTCCTCTTTCTTCTCCTCTGTTCCTCTTCCAGCGCCTCTTCTTCCTCCCCTCCCCGGGGAGCTACAGGACTCATTTTCATCCTCATGTGAGTCCCTTGGGAAGCCATTTCTAAGTTCTGTGATATTCAATTATTTTTAAAGATTCTAGAAAATATTCTGAAAAATCTATAAACTCATTTTGAATTTTAACCAGAATTTTAAGAAGTGAACATTACTTTTATGTTTTAGAAGATAAACTACTGTATCAAAACAGCAAAGGGGAAGTTAAAAAATTAGATTGACTACAGCAAAGCAGACAATCTTTTTCTGAAAGAATGATGGATGAGAACTAAAGAAATAATTAAAATGAGATGATAATTAAAGAGTAGATTAAGAGTAAAGCAATTAGAGTATCTGCATGGACTTTCCAATAGATTTCATTACCAATGTTTATTTATAACTAAAAATAAATACTACAGTGCTTTCTAGTAATACTTGCAATGATAAATTGTTTTAGATCCTCTGGCAAATTGAGATAATGAATAATGTTATACCACATACACATGCACATTTCCTAATAAGAAAGAAAAAAATACAGTTGGGATGAGCAAATGTATTATCTAGTTAACATTATAATTTGATTACTGCTGTGAGTAACTTTTGTTAAACTTTCAAATGGAAAAACATTTAAAGTTTAAAGAAATTTGCAACTATAACTGAATAGCTATTAATTTGTGTATTATCCATGTATGCATACAAATGTGAGCTTTTGAAATACATTTTCTTTGAAAACTAAAAATGTGTTTTCTTGTGAGCTTTTACACCAGCTACAAGTTGAATTTTCTGTTCTTTAGCCAATGAATATCACTTACCTATTCCTTAGCAGGATGTGTTGCTCCTACACATTATCTGCCAAGCTATCTGGCATGTTTCCAGTCACAGGGAGACCCAAAATCTGCTAGTTAATTTTTGTGGACTTGGCACCTATGCGTATTTGCCTGTAAAAATATGGTTGCTTCCTTCCTTCATTTATTTATTTCCTGACTTTAATAGTTTTGCTTAAAACATGACTGCAAGTGCCAGAAAAGTTATTGCTTGAAACAAAAACTCTATGACCTTGAGATTCAAAATATCAAGAGGGCATGTATTTTTATATAATTTGAAGTCTTCCTTAGCTTTAAATTCTTATCCTTATAGTTTGCAAAATAATTTGTATTTTAGAAAATTACACTGTTAAGATTATTGTATAAAGGCACCACTACCAACCAAAATGAAACTGCTGTCTCATAGAAAACTTATGAACCAATTTTCTCTTCTTTTAATACTGCAAATTTTTAGACACAGTATGGCAGTGCATTTCAAAGTTCTCAAAGACTAGTATCAACAGGATCAAACTCCTTCATGGGTGAAGTTGGCAGCTACCTGGGCAGTAGGTCATTTACTGGTGGTGGTAACAAGAGGGTGATACCTGGGATGGTTCTGCAGTCCAGCTCCTGACGATGCAGTGTGGAGAGGAAGGAAGAGCAGGATCCTACTAGTCAGTCAGTATGAGCCTGGTTCTGCCTCTTTCTCAGCAAGGATAGGCCAAGTCCAAGTCCTTTGCTTCTCTAGCTCTGTAGCTGCAACCTGGAAGGGCGTGCGAGTCCAGCTGAATCAGGTGAGTAAAAGTTGGGGGCAGCAGAGAAAAAGGAAAACCACAGTTAAAGGAGATGGGAGGCCTTGCAAGGGGCTGGGGTAAGAGAGAGGGAGATGAAAGTCCTGAGCTCTACAGGGGCAGAGGTATTGATAGGGGAGAGGATACCCACCCTGTACTTGGTTTCTCCCAAACCCTATCGAAGTGAAGGCTACCAGGTCTCTTCCATCCAGAAAATACGGTCTGCTACTGTTAGGATTTTGAAATCCTTCTCCTCACCTAGCTCTCACCCAAAACCCCACTGACCTCTTTGAGATTCTTTAGCACTGTCAGTGACTCTTTATCATAGTTCAGTGTCTTTATCACCATACTGCAACCCTCATCAGCTTCTTCACCAAATCATGTATTCCTTTTCAGTACTACAGGGGGGTAGATTTTCCTAAGAGGCAGTGAAGCAAATGTGAAATGCAGGTGTTTCCTTAATGCTCTGGGCTATGTTGTCAGTCAGTAAAAAAATAAATGCCCTCTGGTCTCCAGAAAAGTGACTACTCTACCACCTGTCTCTCCCAGCCTCTTCTGAATCTTGGGACATGGTGCTGTAAATTCTTCTACTGCTTAATTCACATGGTTGTAGAATAAGTGTTAGACTGAGATATGAGCTTAAAGGGGAAAAGTGATTCAACTGTGCAAAAGTGTTAATGTATTTTCTACCTGGGAGTTTTGGTAGTTTGTTTGAAATCTAAGGTTGACTATTCCTTCTCAGTACTCAATTTCATTTCCCTTTTTGTTCTGTGCTCATTTCAGCTTTCAAACACACTTCCTTTTATAGATATTTGCAAGGAATTTAGAAAAGCACGTATGTGTCGATGGCCTCACAGACCTGCTCTCTGCCATGCAAGGAAAGTTTGATAAGGTTTATAAGCTTCACAAACCATTGAAAGAGATGTTGATGTGGAGAATAACAGTAGGGAGGAGAACATGAAAAGTTAAAAATGGATGTGTAGTAAAGCTGGAAGCAGACTGAATAATGAAAGTCATCTTATACCACTCAGTTGAAGAAGTGATCAGGAGAAGGACTGGGTGACTTGCACACCTGAAAAATGGGAAGGAAATGACAGACCAGCTGAACTGATAGAAAGGCCTGATCCACAAGAGTGAAATGAAGACCACACATCTCCAGAAGATGAGGGGTGAGGGTAAGGTGTCAAAGTTCAAATCTCTATTGATATAGATAAGGGAGATATGTATAAGTTACAATTTCTAGGAACGAGATAAAATTTTGAAAGAAACTTCCACTTCTTAGGGAAACAGAATTTGGGAAAAAAAGGTTGAGCCCCTGAGAGTGACTCATGATCTCTTTCATCTTCTTCATCTCTCTTCATCTTCAGTTCTGTTGTCTGACATGAGCAATCTCATAGAGGTATGATATAGTTCTTTTTTCATTTGGGTTACAAGTTCCAGACCTCTGTTTGGTACTGGAATTCACATTTTCCCTGATCTATGGGAATCTTTTATGTATGTTTTCCATTATTCACCAAATATCCTGCTACATATGGGCTTTTTTTTTTTACAGGATCAAGGTTTTAGATCACACTCCTTGCAGTGCCTGTTCTTTTTCCTTTTCCCTCACTTCTGTAAGTACTAATATTTAAGGACTATATGCATGAAAAGAAACTGACTTCCTCATAGGCCATGACCTTTCATGCATAATATAAATTCACATATTATGATTATGGTATAGTTATAGTAATTCAAAAGTACTGCAGAGAGCTATTTGACATTATTGTATATAGAGTAAGGGCAAAGGGAGTTGAGCTACAAAGAGAACCAATTGTTTTTATTAATGCACAATTTCATAACTAATCATTTTGTTGAAGCATAACATACATCTTGGGAATTGATGTATTTGTGTTAGACATTTGTAAATCTAACTAAGCATAAACGCTTGACTTCAAAGTATTCCTGTGAGGGAAAGATCATATTTTAACAAAACACTCAAAAAGACTCGTCTTTTGTTTGAAATAGTTATACCTGAGAGAAGAACTATATTACAAGTCATATTCCTGATCATTAGTATTTATGAACATATCTCGCTTTGGCTGGCTAAAAAATATGAGATTGAGAAAACATAGTCTATAGATAAATACTTCAGGGACCTGACTTTTGTTATTAACCAGCACTAGAAAACTGCTGTTTAGCAAATAAAACAAAAACAAAAAACCCCACAAAGTTTCAGCTTTTGCATTCTCACAATATATTTAAATTGACAAGCAGCTTCAAGACCAGGATGCAGTCATGTTTTTGTTCATTGTACAAGCCACAGTAAATAATGGATATATAGCCCATGGGAAAATAAGAGAGAAAGTCATTAGCATGCACGGTTTATTGAGTCATCTTGCATGGAAGTTGACAAATTTTACCTACTCATTTTGGTGAAGCACGCACACAGGTTTAGTTAGTACGGCTCATAAGACAGGCAGAAAGGTAGTAACCCTCAAATTTACTAGAGCTGCTAAGTTGAGCTGTTAAAAATATTTAATGTCCATGTCATGTAGCATTCGTAGCTTGGAAGCAGGCCTGACAGTCCAACCAATTTCAATAACCATTTGCTAAAAACTCTTATCAACTTTGGAGGATGTGCTGGATATGTGGAAGATGTTGAAGATGACCACATAGATGTATTTGAAATAAGTGATAAAAGAGAGAGAGAAAGTGATTTTGTGAATATGTGGTAGAGACTAGCGAACAGGACAGCATAAAGCACTGCAGTAAGAATTAGTGACACTGGTAAGTAGGTATATCTCCACCACTTACCAGTGCAAATCAAGGAGTAAAGGACTGCAGTTTGAATATACCACCATTTGGGTACAGTCTGCAAGTATACTTACAAGGCAAATTCACACTAAAAGGATCTCCAGTATACCAAACTGTTCCTGTTAACTCTATGCAAAACTGACCACGTGGAAAATGCCAAAGGAAATCCTGACCTGTTCATTTTCAGAAGCTAGTCTCTAGTTTTGTCCTTCAGTTAATTCTTGAAACTCATCTTTTTGCTGATATTTTGGCTTCAGAACACTGGGAATTATACAGCAATGCTCCAAAAGAATATATGTTATCTGGTGCTGGTCTACTTTATGTCAGTACTTACTAAGTGAAGTGTCTTGATACAATCAAGCCAGATTGATTTGGATTCCTATTCCATTGTATTTAAGTATTTATATGTCTCTTATCATGATAGTATCAGAGACTTTCATTAACAAGTTACTAACTGACTTAAGAAACTTAAGTTGGTTCATCAAGACTTGAAATTACTGCATTGCATTTTTGCATGTCTTTTCTAATGTTAGCTTAGCATTTCTGGTTGTAAGACACATGGAATAAAAAAAATAAAAGATAAAGAAATAAAACATTATTGTTGAGAGACTGAGACAAACAGCAAAGCAACCGCTCTCTGTCTCTTTTTTTTTTTTTTTTTCTATTAATCTACATAAAAAAACTTAACAATCCTGAGAGAGATCACTAGCTCTAAATAAAAGCAAAATTCTACCCAGTCTATCAAGCATACTGTGTGAGCAAGTTAAAATGGAGAATACGAAGTAAGGGCTAGCAATATCTGGTTATACTATGTGGTAACTATGGTTCATACTCTAAGATCCTCAAAGATAATAAATCATTTCCAAATGCAACTGTAACTTGCATTCTATCTTGAGTGTGTCCCCACCACTCAGAGATGCTCTCTCCATCCTACTGTTTTTTTCAGTCATCTATCCAGAGGACTTCTAAAGCTGCTGTTTCAATATAAGTGCAGGATCTTGCTCTTCTGTTCCCAGTCCATGACAAATCATCATCCATATTTGTAATATTAATAAAATATGGAAAATTGATTAAAGTTATTATAATCTCTTTGGCTTCTGATGTATAAGGTTTAAATGACAAACAGTAAATAGAAAAATACCCTGTAAAACAACCATAATGGTATTGGAATAAATTAAAACACAGCACTTATAAAATGGAGAACAACTGAAGCCACAAGATGACAGCAATCTCTGCTGAAGAAACTGTTTCTTCAGATGTATGATCTGATGAATTTACAGTGTTCAGCACATTTGCAGTCTGAGAACTGAGAATAAAGATCTGCTTATTCTTGATTCTCACCTATTCCACTTTAGTCACTCTCTTGTTACCCTCATTCTTGCTGTTTACTACAGCAGGTCAGAAGTTTTGACTGTTGTAAATTTCAACACCAAACCCAAATCCATTTATCTCTGACATTTCCATCTTTATGAGCTTTACTGATTCTACCTTTCAATTACTTGCAGATGGGTCTATGCTGTAGGCCAGCTATTACCAAATGCTGCTTTCACATCAGATTTTACTGGGAGGTGCTGAAACATCTCCGGGATTTACCAAAAAATTCCCAGGAAAGATGACTGTCTTCGAAAGGCCTATAGGTGTTAGAAGGCATGGACAAGTTTAACACTGTTTGTATGGCTTATTCATATAAATATCCCAAAGGACTCAGAATTCGCATAAGCAAATAAGCCATGAACTTCCATAGCTGTTTTTTAATAATTTCTCATTTCAGTGATTATTTTGTCTGGACTTTTGTACTTAGTGATAAGTGAACTTTTTGATTTGTTCCACTTTCCAGTAGTGGTTATGTTCTAATTCTCTTTTGAAGAGACTAATTTTAATTGGAAATTAGATTCATTTCAGCTAAGTTATGAGGGAATGTGCTGAAAACAGGCCTGCCAAATGAACATCATAGTAGCCCTTGTGACGCACGGCTTCTTTTTCAGCCAGACTGTAAACTGCACAAGTGACATTTTATGGTCAAATACATAGTGTTCCATCAGTCACTGGATTATGCTGCTTCAATGATAAAAAGTACAGTCCTTGATCACAAACTAAATTAGGAATAATATGAATTTATTCAAGAAAAGAGAAAAATTATGGAGCATTCTTCAAAACGTATCTGCAGCCCCTATAGTGTCCGCAAAACCATGGAAGCAAACTAACTACTCACCTGCATGCTCCCATGTAAATCAGCCACTAGCCATCAGGGTTTGGTGTGGTCCATTTAGGCCATCTTTATCTGCCCGGTCTATCCATTATACAATCAAGATCACAAAAATCTCTCTGGTCAGCAAGCAGAAGCAGGCAGAGTGGAGGGGCAGCAAGTGGCACTCAGTTCTGTCTCCCTCCAAGAATGTATCACAATTCTCAACATAAAATTCTACAAAAATATTGTGCTGTTGAAGGGTCAATTGTTGGTGGATTAGCACTTAATTCCCTGGAACAGTGACATAGGAATGAGCTCATTAACAACAATATTTATTCCTGGAACAGGGTATAGAGACAGCTACTCTCCTGCTGCTCGGTTTTGCTTCCCTCCTGCAGTAATTCCCCTACCCCATACATTCAATTTCCTTAGACCGTGGTGTCATCTGGCAGTAGTTGCACCTTTAGCAGCTGTTGCTGGATGTGCCACACACAGATCCAGCCAGCACGCTGTGGACTCTTATCCTTTCTGAGGTCCAGTTGTATTACTTGGATAATGCACATTCCCCAGATGCTTGTTGCTTCTCTCCTCTTCCTCATCTCCCGGTCTTCCTCTGCTACACACAATGTACTGCTGGGGGTCATTCTGTGAACTCTTTGTAATCTCTTCAGGTGAAACCATCCAGGTTAATTTTTGTTATTTTCCTCATCAAATTGAGCTGACATTGGTTATTTTGTCAATATCACTCCTTAAAAGCTCTTCAAAGAAATGGGAGCACAACCTACTCCACCTAGCACACATATTAGAAAAATGAACACCTTTAAGACAGCACTTTCTCTATCCAAATTATTTTATCAACCATTTAAATTAATGCTCTTTAAATTATTAACTGGAAATGACATAAAAAAAATAGATATATGGTTAAATGGTAAACTTCAGGTTGAAAAAAATTTTTATCTCAGAAATCTAAATAATTCCTTATCATTGGAAAAATATTATTAACTTCCAATTTTAACATCTTTCCCATTGGATCTTCCAGAATTTTGTCTTTATTTCCTTGTAAGATCAGTTATGAGGGAACTTACTTTCTGATGACGGTACACTAATTTTTATTTTAAGAACCTCTAGAACTCATTCCTTTCAAGTGAAAATTGTATTTCATCAGTTGGTCTAAAATGAAAACCTTTTATTATTCTAGCAGCTACATTTCTGTCTTCAATAAATTGTTCTTAATAGTTGGCAAATAGGGGTTAGCAGCATGATTCCCACCAAAACCTCATACAATTACAGACTCTTATGACTAAGTTTCCTTATGTGTCATTTGTAGTCTAAATAGGTCATGTTCTCTCATATCAAATACATTGTTAAAACTAGATTCTTGCATCCTCTGCCTTGAAAAATCAAACTGTTTTGATAACAATTTCATAAATGTAAAAGGAATAAAAGGAAAAATCTTGCAGTAAATTTTAATGTCTTCATTTGTGTGATCCATTTTGTCTCTTTTCTCCCTGATTGCACGCACTCACCACCACCTATGCAAGGAAGAAAAAGCTTCTGAGATTTACGGGCTCCTTGGCTTAGTATGTGGGTGGGAGTGGTGAGGAAAATGACTTGTTGAAAGAGTAGTTTTAAACCCTCAGAAGACGTCACATGGAGGCAGTTGACCACAATATGTTTCAGGCATGAATGTTAAGCAGCTCTCCTTGGGATATTACGTGATGCTGTATTACCAAGAGGAAGGAATGAATAACTTAGTAAAATTTGAACTCTGGAAAATGCTCAATGCAACTCAATGGAGTTCAAAAAGCTAGATAGAAGGTAGCTCTATATTTAAACAAACATTGACTCTGAAATCAGATAAATATATAGCCTATAAAAAATGAGATGAGACTTTGATGAAAAATTTGTGAAATACACTTATTTTTAATAATAAAAAATTGTAGGTGTTTAGAAAATACATCAAGATACGAAATTCAAAAGCTTTAAAAATCTTTAGCAAATAAAAGATTATCCAATTGAGAATGCAATTTCAACAGAATTAACAATATTAGGATAGGGTTAGACATGGCTGAGAGACAAAAATATTTGCCAAGTAGATCTGATGTGTCTAATTCTCTGAAGCCATAGACTAGCATAGGGAAATGCATGCACTAGCAATCAGAAGGCAGGCATATGGGCCATATACTTAAAATACAGGAAAACTCTAAACAATGCAATGTGTCGTAATACATTGGAAGAATCTTCAAAGTCCAGTGATGCTCATACAGTTCCAAGAAAATACAACCATAAAATCATTAGCTTGTAGATGTTCCTCACAGGAACAGGAAAAAGCTGTATTTTTTTCTTTTTTCTTCCCCCCCCCGCCAAGATCATTTATTTCAGTATCAGACACTCAAGTTTAAAAATACCCTCCTCTTCCTAAAGGGTAACAGTCACACAAACACTGAACGATGCATAAAAATTTTGGGAAGGAGACCCATCCCTCAAAAATCACATTGCTTTCTTCTAACTTAAGTCACTTTGACTAAGAGAGAGTCTTCTCTCCACAACACTGTCACAATCAATTTAAGAGCTTAAAGGCAGATTGCAGTAGTTTGGTGGAGAATGGTTATTGGGTCTCCTAGATCTGAGTTGCTTGTCATTCAGGAGTAATCAATGCACCCTAATTATGTTTGCTCTGCTGCTCTGGGAATGGCACTGCATGTTGTCAGGTTACCAAGATGATTTTAATATTCATCAAGATATAGGATGAAAGAGTTTATCTCTGCTGCAGATTGGTCTGTAATGTGTTTCCTGTAATGGAAACAATTACAAAAGAAAAACACAAGACAAGAAAACAGAATTCTAGACTAAGTTTATCTATTCACAGCTATTAGAAGAGTCTCATCCTTTTGGCTAAAAGTGATGCTGGCCATTTCACCTTTCCTCTCCTCTCGCTTCTCTCATGACAAAAAGCACTGAGAGTTGCCTATTTCCTCTTCTTGTTATTAAAAGATGGATTTTCCTCTCCTTAGTGTGCAGCCCATATGAGGGGCAAAAAGCTGTTGCTTTTCTGTCCTTCAAATACTGCTGCCCATTTACTTATCCCTTGTAAGAGAGAAATATGAAAATATTTACAATTTGATACTTCAATAAGTTAGTTCATTTTCTACTCCCAAATTTAACTATTTTTCCTACTGCATTCGCTTAACTTAGACCATTTCTTCCTGCTTGGCTGTCGACTCTATAACCTGGCAGTGAAGAACATTGAGATGGCCTACATGAACCCAAAGGTCCCTTCCAACTTCAGCTATCCTGAAAACATCAGTAAATTTCACACCTTGAGAAACAGTGCTCATAGTCATTGAATTCTAAATTATGGAAAAACGACACAGTTAAAAAGTCCCTAAAACCAAGGTTCTGAATAGAACAAGTCTGGTAAGCATCTTGTTTGAATGATTACTGAACCCACCAAGGGCTGGCTTATTTCTTTTATGGATATGCAGGCTGTCCCAATTTTCACCTGTCACCATGCACACCTGCATCTCCTATCCAGTTTGTTTGCCTGAGGAAACAGAAAATCAAAGGTGGATTATGACTGAATCAAACCAGGTTACTCTTCTAACCCTAGGAAGATATAATTACACATTTCCTCTATATATGAATTTTGCAGCCAAGCTACACTTGACCCTTTGACAAAAATTTTTCTCAGTATGAAGCATGGTGCTCTTGTCCTCCTAGAGTTTTGTAATCCTATCTTTCCTGTAAAACAGTTGTGCAGCCAAATTTCATGTTCATAAGAAAATTGTCCAAAAATACATGCAGCTTCACACTTTGAGTAAATAGTAAAATGATATTTTTCCTACAGTATAGTACATATTCAGGATTTTTTCCACCATTAACAATCCATTTATTTACTGTTTATTCTCTCTGAATCTGAATATCCAGCTAAAGTTTTACTTTATAGTTTCCCAGTCTGATTGCACTGTATGGAACTACTGTGCAAATTTCACCTTTATGCACATCCATTTCCCCTGAACTACAGCCTCGGCCTTTTATAAAAGTCAGTTATAAATTACAGCACTGAAACATGGTGTTTACTCATACCCTGCATCAAGAAGACACAGCTCAAGTCTACGTAAAGGAACATGGAGTCTCTGTTTCTACGGGTGGCTGGGTTATCCCTAATGGCAATTGTGTTACTGAGGGGTGCAGATATGGAGCTTAAGCCAGGCAGTTTCCATTTTTCCTCTGCCATCAATTAAACTTGCCAGGCAGACTTCACTCCAGCTCTTGTGTTACAATGAGAAGTTTAGAATGCAGCTTTTTTGGGGTTCCAGGAATAAATATGTTTCTCAAAAATCTGTTTTATTGGAATGTGCTGGCTGGATCTCCTTGATCCTTCAAGAGCAGACAGCCACCCACCACACACTATGAAAGAAAAGAAAAAGTCACTATCTTCTAACCAGGACTCTTCAATTCTTCTTCTTGCAGATTTCCTGCTTTAACAGATGCTTAATTCACAATACATTTTATAAACACTGTAGGGTGGTCTTGCAGAGTCATGTCTGCTTAGCATAAATAGATGACTGTCTCATGTCTAAAAAGCTATAAAAGCATATCATAGGAGAAAAGGACTGCATGGATTCATGCCAGTGGAAAAAGAATTTTTAGTTGAGCTACATAATGTGAAGTTATACCATTTTTGTTTTAATAACATTTCCCCTTCCTTCAGGTGTAAGTGTGCAACTAGGGACAGATAAATCGTTTTGTCTGAGATACTTCTGCATCACTTTGCAACAGTACCTTAGGTCTGTGATCAAATAGCACCTAACAGCATTTTTCATGTGAAGCTATAGTTCTTTTTTTCTTTTTCAGCACTAAAACCAAAGGAAATATTTCTTTTCCTCCAAGTATGTTCAACGTTCACTATTCTATTTAGGTCTCATCTGTTATGTGTTTCAAAGCTGCATTTGAAACTAGTGAAATTAGCCACACTACCATGTGAGAGACAGTTTCCTGATGGTGGGAAACAGATTAAAAGAAAGACAGCTGTCAAGATTACATGGTGCTCCAGGGCATTAAGCTCCATAGAAGAGTCTGAACGTGTCAGAGTGTCAGGTACTTTCATGGACAATTACACAAAGGAGTTGATCGTGTTGTCCTTATGTTATGAAAGGCAATAGGAACAGCATAGTTACCAGTTTAAGACTGTAGAATTGGGCCTGTCAGGCTGGCTGCTAGAGAGCTCTTTGTATCAAAGTGTTTTAAGGCAAACATTCTTGAATGTAATTGCTATTAAATTGTTTAATGAAGACCACATTGAGCCTCTAGCCAAACCCCATAATGTTCTCAAAATACTGAAAATTTGCATGAAAGCCTTGAGGCAAAATGCTGACATAATTTAAAACATCTATTGCAGGATTTAACCTTGGGTAAATAACAGAAAGAAACAGATTTACCTCTCAGCTATATAAACTTGTGGCAGAGAAATAACTGCAGTACTTCTCAAATTTTTTCCTAAAATCATATGCAGTATTTTGTTTCATTAAAATGAAAAGCTGGGTATCCTGTATACTAACACAGAAAATTACAGGTGGGTGTCTAGCATCTTTTTCGTTTAAATCCCTGTTTGCTACTCTTGCAAATCATATAAAGAAATGAGCAGATTATTGAAAGCTACAAGTTATTCCAGGTTGGGATTTATTCATTATCCCTAAATGAAGCTGTCCCACTTCGAGTGGAACACTTAGCACACCACACCAGTGACTCTAGATGTTACATCATTGAATGAATTTGGTTTTCTTTTAGCCCACCCCTAAATGGAACAGTCAAGCAAAAGAGCTGACAGACCCTATCTACACACAACTTTGCCCTCGAACTTGGCAATGAGGATGAATATGAATCTGGCAATAGGGAGTATGAGTCTTCCCAAGAAATTGAAGGATTTCAGACTGGGCATTAGAGTGATCAGAACAGTCCTAAGAGGTTATATTTTTCTTCCCTGCTGTGTTTTATTTGGGGATAAGCATTATATGCTTATCTAACAGAATGCTTCTCTTCTCCACAGGGTCTGGAGAAACATACATAAATCTACACCACACATTTGCCTAAGACATCTGAGAGTTCCTCTGCCAGCTCGCTGAGCTCACAGACACAAGCCAGCTGTGGCCTGGAAGCTATAGATCCATTCTAGCATGGCCTTGTGCCCGAATTAAAACATCTTGTCTCAGCAGAGCTGTGTTAATGCCTCCGTGGCTTCTGGACTACAGCTGGTAAACATGGCCAGTTGCAGTGCGGGCAGCACAAGATCAGTTGCCCGCGTGTTTCCTTGAGACAATACCTCTGTTTGCAAGTCCCTCAGCTATTTAGGCTAACGGAGTTTCCCAGTTCTATCAAGATTTCAAGAGTGCTACACATGCCATGCAATAGACGGGCAGGCACCTCCGGAAATTGGCTGCTGAAAACTCCTAGAGAAATTTGGCCTTCCTCAGGCATAGGAAAGTTTTTGGGTGCCAGGTAAGCATTTAGGACAAGAGCATCTTTGCCTCCTTTATGCATCTAGTCCATAGTCTTGTGAAGCAGCTGAATAACCTTAGATTTAAGGCATATTAATGCATTATAACCTTGAATAGCATTTAGACTAAATATTCTGTTTATATGGTGTTTAAACTTGTGTATTCTGCTTAGCCTAATTAGGTTATTTATGACACATATTTAGAGAAAATGTCAAATTATTAGACAAAACAAAAGCTTCTGTTTCCACCCAGTTCATGCACTACTACCACATATTCTTCAGAGACTACATATAGTAGAAAAGCTCTTGGTTTTCAGGATCTTACCAGAAAAGATGACATTTCCAAGAGACAGTCTGAATAATTCTGAATACAGAGTCAGATAGGGGGGAGATTTATTTGTTTTGATTTTTTAAAAAAAAAGGCATGAATCCAACATACTATTCTAGTGACATGACTGACAAGAATTAAATGTTTAATTTTTCTGACTGGGACAATTCTGCTGAGTATTCTGGAATTTTAATTGCTAGATTCAGGTTCAAATCTGTCAGTGACCAGATTAAGTAGTAGTTCATTTGTTCACAATTTAGGTGGATGAATGAAAACAAAGAACAATGTCTACAAATACTTGAATGATAGTGTAATTTTTTAGTGTATCACTAAATTTCATATAGGCCTTAG
Source organism: Podiceps cristatus (assembly GCA_000699545.1). Lineage (NCBI taxonomy): Eukaryota > Metazoa > Chordata > Aves > Podicipediformes > Podicipedidae > Podiceps > Podiceps cristatus. The sequence goes on along the minus strand of KL280495.1, from coordinate 8,939 downwards.
ATTACTCTTGGAATGTTATTTGCCTTTATGGAGGTGTTGCAGCCCTGATACATACTATGAATGTGATCAAACACTCTCACTCAGTACATAATATTAACCACATAGTAATGGAATTTATCACAGAAGTATATTATTTTATTTAGTAGCAACAGTGTAGCATGACTAAAGTTTGGATGGATATCAAAAGTCTTAGATGTCTGAGTAAACAACATTAATAATCTAAGCTGTACACACGCCATTCTTAGTGCTGTGCTTGAGGAAAAAAAAAACAGACTAATTACTACTACACCATGGTTGATATACTAGCTATTGCTGTCATTATCACTTTGCTACTTTGAATAACCTCTAAGGATGTCACTGCAAAGAATTTAAGCACTTGATAATTTCATGTATGATGAGGCATGCAGATCAGATGGGTCATAACGGTAATACTAAGCATTTTAAATTGTCTATGCATAATCAAGTGCCACTTGAGTAACACCATCAATATCTAAAAATTCACTGATGAGATTACTAAGTGGAGTTCAATGATCTTTTTCCATCATTTTCTATATTCTGGTATCTGATGAATAGTCATATGCGTATAAGCATCATATCGGCACATACTACCTGAAATAGATACAGCATAGGTTTTCAACAGTTTTCAATCTTTGTTTTAGTCTGTTCTCTAACTCATGATAATATTTTTTTTCTTACACTACCAAGTGAGAAGAAAACATTACCCTTCATTATCATTTGTCCATTCCCTGAGGTCAAAATGATCAAAAAGACAAATTAAATGTCAAATTAAACGGAGAAACATGACTGATCAGCTGAAAATGGCAGAACTTTTTGTGAAAAGGAATTTTGTTACATTTTCAAAAATACATTTTCATTTTGCTGCTACGGAATATGGATTCTTTAATGCTAGGCAGGATCATTCAGCCATAGCAATATATGCTGACACCTGAGATTCCAGTGATAGACCCCTGCTTTGTTTTCCTGGAGATGGCTGAACACCTGCCTGCCCATGGGCAGCAGTGAATGAATTCCTTGTTTTGCTTTGCTTGCATGCACAGCTTTTGCTTTCCCTATTAAACTGTTTTTATCTCAACCCACAAGTTTTCTCATTTTTCCTCTTCTGATTCTCTCCCCCATCCAGCCAGGGAAGAGGGAGTGTGGTGCGTAGTTGCCAGCTGGGGTTAAACCACAACAACAATAGAAACATAAAACTCAGTACCTCTCTACTAGTAACTTGCTCAAATATGAAATATTGTTTCTGTTTATAAAATAATTTTGAATAACTGGAGAATAAATACAATTTTAGCTACACAACATAATTTCATTAGAATTTAACAAGCTGCAATCAATATAGTAGGCCAAAACTGATCATGGTCATGTGAAGATAAATTCAAGTCATACCACAGAACTGAATCTATGTAAGTGAATCAGATTTTGATTCAAACTTGGTACCACTAACAAGTGTTTTAACAATAAGAGGAGTAATACCATTTTAGAGTCCCACAGGTATCTGATATGCATTGGGCTAGCAAATATGAAAGAGGACCTATGAGGAACCTCATATTTCTGGATTTGGGGCCAGGAAGGATAACCAAAGGCATCTAAAATGATGTGAGATTCCTATCCCGTTACCTGCTTCATGGTCTGGAAGAGGAAATGTTTAAATATATCACTATAGAAACCACTATATCTCAATGTTTAAGAGATTGCTCCAAATACTTCAATAATATTGACAAAATAAAAATTGAAGTGCTAGTTAGAACATGCCAGTTTCTTCTAAGTTACAACTGTAACTGTTTAGTAAAATATCATTTGAAAAACAAATGGAGGAAATACAGACAAAATACTTGGGAATTCTTCAGCAGAAACAAAAATTCACACAATCCCTCCGAGAGTTCTTTTTAACATTGCTGCTTTCTTCTTTCCTCATACATGGAAGTGCATGAATATTTTGCTGGCCCTAAACATATTCATGAAAACACATTTTAATTAGGAAAGTTTAGACCGGTTTGTAATTAGTTTAAGTTCAGCTCTGCCACTGCTTGTGTTTGAGTCTCTGTCACAATCTCAACTCAGGTGTTAAATCTTACTTGATTTGTATAATCCTTTATTACAGGTGTGCTGCAAGTAATACAGACATACTCTTCTGTGATTTATCTACTGCCAGCCTTCTAACCAACTGCTGTTCTTCCATCAACATATACCCAAACATATTATTATACCGTAATTTCCACTGGCATTTTATCACTCCTAATCTACTGTCATATTTCTCATATACTAGTGGTCAAGTTTCTGGAGTACAGATTGTTTTATTCTAGCCAAATAAGCTTAATACCATATAAAAAATGTGGATAGAAATATAGTTCCAACATTTCATAGAGCTGGCCAAAAGCTACTCACATATCTGGTCCTGATTTGACTTTGACTTTGATTTGCACTGTTGAAATCTTGATAGAACTGGGAAACTCCGTTAGCTTAAATAGCTGAGGGACTTGCAAACAGAGGTATTGTCTCAAGGATATCTGATTTGACTACTGGACATTGAAATACTAAAATGATTGAGTTGCTTGGCAGTCTAAGAAGGTAAATATAGCAATAACTTTACAGGAGATCGGTAGCAGTGAGATACAACTGAAAATAAACTGCTACTAAGACTCGGGAACATAACCCTATGTGAGGTCTTTTAGAGAAAGAAGCAGATTATTGATTGATTAATATCTTAAAGAATGGATTCCGACTGAACCACAGAAAGCATTGCTCTCTGACTGTTTCTTATGTTCCATATTATTATGAGCTTTAAAAGATACATTTTGAAAGGCATAAATATAGAGATATTTTAAGTGTTTGTTCTACTATTGAGCACTGTAGAGGCAACTGTTCTGTGCCTAGAACAAAAGCAGTGATTACAACTCTGGGCAAAGCGTGGGCCTTACTACAGAACAGAAACCAAACAAAGGGCTCCAAGGACTGAAACAAGATCCTGGAGTAGCCAGCAGCAGTTTCTCCTTCCTGCCATTACTCTCTGCATTGCCTTTATGGATTTGCAGATTGGGCGGGGAAGAAAGCATGGCCAGGAATCTTGGGAAAGTCTTGTGATCCTGTGAACCTGCCCTTAGGCAAAGGAATGAAGGGCAATCACTCTTTAGCTCTAACTTTTGCTGCAGATTGGGAAGCGGAGTTCATCCAGGGAAGCCAGTAGGGCTACTATCTCCAGGCCTCTGTGGAGACAGCTGAGGAATGAGTCCAATGTGTGCAAAAGCTTAACCTTATCCATCTTCTCCATTTCTTATGTAATCAAACTGAGCTCTGCAATAGCATGTGCAATCTTTAATGTCTTATTAACCAAAATAACGAAAGACTTTTCTTGCCAACTCTGTTTTTCCAATCTCCCTCGGCTCAGCTCTGCACCATCTGTCTTTAAATCATAAATATACTAATAACATTTATCCTTTCAAGTTCTAATCACCTAGGTTCACTGATCTCTCTGTTATCTTTGATTATTTTTTGACATTGCATGTCACCCACTCATCAGCTGCTGTTATTGGACTATCATACAGAAAATAAAGACATTTAAATGAATTGAATGCACAGTTCATTGGACCCCTTATAAAACTCACGTACAGACCTTTTTGTATATAACACATTGTATTGATACCCCACTATTTTGAATAACCCTCAGATCACAGACTCATACGCAGTTCAAGTCACTGCTCAGACCAGGTGCAGCAAAAAGATAAGCTCTGCAGGGTTTTTTTGGTTATGAAAGCTTCTGAGAGCAGAATCTAATTCAGAAGCAATGGCTTTTAGGTTATGGTATCCATGTTTTGATAGCGGGAATGTTCCCTACAACATATTTTTCTAAGTATTTGTTAAGTTAACATCTAAATATTCAAGCAGTAAGGCTTCCACTGTATTTCTTGGGAAACTATTCCACATAAATCTCTACAAAATGAAAACTTGAATGAACTCAGTTCATGATTTTCCTTTAGTTTTTATGTTTTTCCTCATTCCCTAATTGGAAATAAAGGGTGCTCAGCCACATAAAAAAGGCCTAGTTCAGAGCACTATGTATTAACTAGAGACACAATATTAAAGACAACAAATGAAGACAAGCACTGCTGGGTAAACATTCATAGAAGAGATGGAAAATGAAATACAGATCGTTGCCTCCTCTGTGTGATGGTTTGCTCAGATTTACTGTATTTGTTTTTAATTATATTTTATGCCTTTTTTGATGTTTTAAAAGGAGTGCCCTTTTCCCTGAAAGAAAATTCAAAAACATGCTTTTATTAAATTTCAAAATATTACTGTTATCCTATTTTCATCTTATTAACTTATTTCATGGTCAAATGTTTATTGTGGTATAATTAATCCCCTGAGAAAGAAGTAAAGCCTACAGCACTTGGGCAGATTTCTATCCTTGCCAAAATAATTATAACAATACTAATTCAAGGGCTGTTTTCCATGCCTGAATTAGAAGACAACCAATGACTTGAGATATGTACAATATATTCTTCATCAAGGTCTGTAATATTTTCCTCTGTATAAAATTTAAAATTGTGTATTCATATATTATTTTCTTAGGCTTCTGATTCATTCTGAAAGATCAAAGTTAAAAAAATGCAACTTTTAAACATCCTTTCAGTACTGAAATTTAAATTCAGAGAAAAAAACACCTTTTCATCCCCCAAAATAAGAAATTTCACTGAGATATTCTCTGATGATGCAAACAAGCAGTTCTTGTTTAGTAAGCAATTATTCAAGCTTTAGGTATCTATCTACTGAGAAGGTACATTATCTATGCTAGTGTTTGCGTACAAAAATACACGAGCTTGACCATTTCATTTTCTGAGATCTGTGCCACACCAAGGTGCCATACAGTCCCTTCAGGGAGAGAGCATGCTGCCAGTGGCACTTCCACTCTGTGCACTTTCCTGCCTCCAAAACGGAGATAATTCCCCTGGCACAGGTCCTGGAGAGAAGGCATCTCAAAATCTGTGGCTACTCAACTTAAGAAACAAACAAACAGTCATATTTGTTTATTCTCATTAGTGATTTAGATAGAGACTTTCAATACAACGCAACTGCTGTTTCACAGATCTAAACTCCTTTTCAGTTTCAGTTTTTCCTGTTCTCAACAACTAATTAGAGCCTGGCTGATCTGTGCCTCCCTGACCTGGTAGGAATGAAGACTTTTGTATGACTTTCAGGAAAGGTTTGATTTGACACAGTCCTACACAAGGCCTGGAAACTGCTGACCCCATAACAAAACTTCTTCCCTCACCAGAGACTATTCCAATCTTGATATTTGAGATGCGTGTCTACACCTTTGAAATTTTTCAGAGAAAATGGTCCTTCCACCAAATAATAATCTTCTTTAAAAATTTCACAGAAGACAAGAGGGCTTTACAAAGCTGGCATTACCAGCTCTGCAAATCTCTTTCCGTCACATAAAACGGTTCTGACAATAGCACAGGTTTTCCTTCCAGATAATGCATGTCGAATTGTTGGCCTACACAGATTTCTCTTGAGATTTATCATATTGCTAACAGCACTGAAAACAAATTTTGTATCAAATCAAAAATAAAATGTAAACTGAAAGGTTAAAGTTGTGTGATTTCTTCTTCTGTGTAGTAATTGAAATAAAGCTCAGATATCAGGAGCTCAAATAAAGCTCAAGTACCTGGAGTGGTAAATCAACCTTTTTAGGTAGGAATGAGGGATTTCTAGTTCAGTCTAAAGATAAGAAAATCACAACCGAGGAAAACAGATGAGAAAAATCAGAAGAAAAATGGGGCTGTCTTGTGAAACAAAAATTAGTTCATGTTCAAACAGAACTCATCATAAACACGGAGATATGTTGTTGAGGGCAGTGTTTACCCAGGACAGCTATGTTGTTTCTCCTTCTTCCTCTCCTCCCTTGTGCAGTGTGACATGGAGGATGGCTCAGTCATGTGAGAAAAGCAATTACACGGGTCCACAGCCACCCATCCATACAGCTGCATCCATCTCTGCTGGAAATGGGAGCTTCAGAAGGTCTCCATTCTGTGAGCTGGAGTTCAAGAGTTTCATATCTCTATTTGAGCAGAGTTCATCCTCCTTTTCCTGTGAATCATCATTCTTTTCCTCCTCAATGACCCACTGAAAGTCATCTTAGAGAGCCATATGTGCAAAGTTTAAACAAACAAGTTGATTTTATCTTTGAACTATTTAATTTACATATTTTTAAAAGATATTTTTACAATAGGAGCTTCTAAACTCTCCCCAATATATTCCTTAAATCTATTAGCTGAGTAAAAATTTTCTGTGTAGCAAATTTCCTGATACCTCTCAAGTGAAGTCATTGAGATGCACATTGGGACAATGGTGATAGGATGAGGGGTAATGGTTTTAAGCTGAAACAGGGTAGGTTTAGATTAGACGTAAGGAAAAACTTCTTTACAATGAGGGTGGTGAAGCACTGGAACGGGTTGCCCAGAGAGGTGGTGGAGGCCCCATCCCTGGAAACATTCAAGGCCAGGTTGGACGGGGCTCTGAGCAACCTGATCTGGGTAATGGTGTCCCTGCTCACTGCAGGGGGGTTGGACTAGATGACCGCTAGCGGTCCCTTCCAACCCAAAACATTCTATGATTCTGTGATTCTATGATTCTATGATTTATTTCACAATTTTAGGCAGATAATGTAATAAGCTAGTCTCCTCACACTTCCTTTACAGTAAATGGAGAGAAACTGTGCTATAAAACAACATTCAGTGGAACTTACCTTTCCCTCTTTACCACTAAGGGAACTTAAGATAGGTGTCAAAGCTTAGGAAGTAGAAAAACTCCCCATAGACTTCCTATGAAACAGCAGTAAAGCTAAGGGCTGAGGAATTGGGTTTCATGAAAAAAATGAGCAAAAGCAAGGAAGCAAACAGACAGTGACACCCCCACCCCCAACAAACACACTGAGAGAGGAGGGTGACTCAGGCACTACTGTGCAATTGTGACTCAAAACCACAAGTCCTTTCCTGGAGTCAGATTTTGCCACCAGTCATTGTTTTCCATTACAAAGCACAAGGTGGTAAGAAAAGGATGCAATTCTCTCAAGCTTCAGTAAATAAAATGCTTTATCTTACACATAACTTCTAAAAAGTCTATATTATGGCTTCAATTTTTCTTACTAGATTTGGATCCATACACAGGGATCCTTCAGTGTGAGTAGCTTTCTCTCCCTATTTAGAGTTATTTCACTTCACAATAAACTAAAATAGTTCCTCGGGATACAGAAAGGCAACTATGAGAATAACCAATAGTTCAGGCCCTTACATTGGGTAGACAACAGAGGTTAGACCTCCCATTAATGATAATTTCATATATGAGGTACAGCAGGGCTTAGAGAAAAAAGCATGGTCCAGGGAGATGGGAGAGGTCGCTTCAGATCTGTTTTCCACATCAGCTCCGTGTTTGAATTACGGGCACACAGCATAAGGGAACAGTAGTATTGTTTGCTACATGTAGTGCATTAGGCTTTTGGCCTCTTCCAGGCTTAGCAGACATATAAAGACCATGCATTTTAGTTCATGAGACAGATGCTATAGGGTCTTGGTGGTTATGGAAATATTGTGAGGTGAGATTTTATGTACCTCAGAAATACACTAACTTGCAGGGCTGGCAGCAACTAAAAAGTGACTTTGAGGATCTAAGAATCAAACATAGGCCCCTAAGTCCTCATTGTCTCTGCATTTCCATTTCTTAGAGTTATAATACAGTTAGCACAGATTTTCTACCTCCAAAATTTAATTGTGAGGATGAATAAATTAAAAACTGAGAAGTCCTCAGATGTTACAGTAAAAAATAAATGTTTCAATTCACTGCAAATAGATTCAGTTTCTTCCCCATTTAACTTGATTTGTAATGAATAAGCACGTTAGGTAAGAAAGCTAGATTGTTCACATGAAAAATATGAACTACATTTCTGTGTGAGCAGCTCGACTTTCTGCCGGGAAATACAATATAAAGTGATACCTGCAAGATAAAAACTGATATAGTGATGTACATATGAAAACATAAAAATCACAGAAATATTATCTGGAAGGCACATCTGTAGGTCTCATCCAATCTCTCTGAGCTAACAAAAGATCTGTAAAGACAGAGGTCAGATATGGACCATAGAGATGGGTATACATATGCATATACATTTGTATGTATATCCAAGATTACCAATGGATAAGCATGCAGAAAGCAAGTAGAGGAGAAGGGAGTAGGATATGAGGGACGCTAAAGATACAAAGCAATCCTGCAGGCCCAGATAATCCGGAAGGCTGTTGCTGCAATGAGATGGCGTGATAGGTTTCTCATCTATTTCCCATCAGCTCCCATGCAGACAAGGTGGTGGTCCGGTGAGGGGGAACATCCCTTGGTGCCAGGAAGGGATATTCCTGCAGCCCCATTGTAAGCTGAGACAGGATGGGGCAGTCGACAGGACAGGCTGATGGTGGCCTTGCCAGCTGCTGTCAGCAGTAGGTCCCCAGCACTCCCCTTGCTTTGTCTGTAGGTTCAGCTAGCTCTACCGTCAACAACTCATCACCTTTGCAAACTAGCCCTCCATCATGTCGCCATCGACAGCTTTTCCTAACTTCTCACCTTATCTGTCATGGCCAGTTTTTTCTCATGTCCTGTTCAATTGTCTTTGCTTCTAGAAACCTATCCACTGGCCTGCAGCCCCAATACAGCAGTTTGAAAGAGGCTGATGTTCTGCTAGTTAGAAGAGATCTCAGAAAATATTAGATGAACCACCCAGAGCGGATTGTCATGATTTTAGTAAGACCAAATTGACTGAGGTTGTCTGCAGTGTCCTCACATTAGACTCATGAAAGCTAGAAGACTCAGGTGCTTGCCTTCAGGACACAGTAAAGTCAATTGTTTGGTTGAGGAAGCCAAAACCAAACTTCTCAGTT
>JMFS01102054.1:0-19352 GCA_000699545.1 Podiceps cristatus | reverse complement strand
ATTCTATGATTCTATGATTCTATGATTGTGGTTAAACATAAGGTATATTCTGTTCTGGTGTTTTCAGGTATTTGAGTGGGACATCTGGATTCATTAACAAAGCATGGCTCTTTCTCGTCTACATACTGATGAAGCAGGAAGCTAATTTCACTGAAAACTGGTAAAGACAGCTTTCCTGTCACAAAAACAGGCTGATGTCGCCTTAGTTTTTTGTATACACAGTGCTGGAGAGAGTGTCAGGCAGAGATCAGTGACTGCCCTCCACACCCTTTTGTGTTACACAAGCCATGGTATCTTGGTCATAAACAAGCTCTAATAAACAGTACTTATACCCCTTTTTGGCATTAAAGGTGTTTTGTCACTTCTCTTGGATCTAAACAGTGAAAGATGAATCAAGCCTCCAGTCAACAAGTAGCAAAGATTTAATAACTGTTATTTGAAAAAAGCCAAAATTTGGCACCTACTGTATCTTATTTGCCTTTCAGTAGGCTGAGCAAGTGGCTTCCTACATTTCTAGAGGAGTGCTTGCAGAGAGGGAGGGTTGCTCATGCCAGTAGCTCTCTCTGATGAAAAATGGAAAGTAATGATTATCTTCCAGAGTCCATGAAGGTTCAGTTAAGGTAAAATATGAGACATATGATCAAAGGACTAAAAAGCACACAAATCCCCAGTGAAGGTCTGGTTCCATGACAAATACTCTGTTCAGCCTTCACCAAGAGACATAAGGGCACCAGAGAAACCATCCTGGATGATTGAGGATACCCATCCCATAGTTCACTTTAGGAGGATTAAGAGCACATCTGCTTCCTTTTGTGAAGGTACGTATTTCCCAGGCTGTTGATGGATTAAATTAGCATCCGTAAAATGCAGACTGCATGACATGTATCTTTTCATCATCCTGTAGCTTTGTTTCCTTTAAGAATGGGAAGAACCCTGGAATGAAAAATGTTTAACAAAGTATTTTCCCCCCAAAAGTTATATTTTTTTTTTTTCAAGAAAAATTCAAGAAAGGCTTATTATGATTTAGCTTAAAACAATATTTTCAATCTATTTTATAGTATTAACAGTGAACTGGAAAGTTGATCATTGCTGAATTTCAGTGACTTTTACCTCCTAATTTGTAGTCCAGGGGCCTATACTCTTGTCTGGTAGAGATTCCTATTAAAGCTTTTAGTTTAAGTGAAGCTCTGAAGTACCTGTATGTCTGGATGAGTAATAAGGGGTTTCAGACAGAACTAGGAGCCAGGAATTCTTGAGCTTTCTCTGGTTTTAATTCTGTATATTTTTCATTAAATCTCATGTGCTTCCATGTAGAAAAATGAGGCTATTTTCTATCATTCTTCTTCCAACCATTTGTTTTAAGACAGCCACAGGGCTGCTCTAAACTTAACTGGGTCCTAATTATCCTTAAAAGACAATATCACTTGTGGTGATGAAGATAATGGATGAAACAGAGGGAGATAAAAGAGTAACTAAAGTTCTCTGTGCTTTGACCCCCTACCCTGTCTCCCAGCCCCCACTCTTCCGAGGCCTGGCAAAGTGGAGGCAGAATCTGGCTCTTAACCTTTTTATAGCCTGGAGCAAGACAAATCCTTAATCTCTCTGTTTTTTTTTTTTATTTTTTTTTTCCATTTGTAGGAAATAATCTCAAAGCAGCAAGTCTATCTTTGCAAATGAAAATGAAAAGTATGACTGTAACTAGAGACTACCGTTATTAGCTAATTTGGTTTAGCAATGTTTTGTTTACTAATTTAATCAACAATAGGATATTCGCTAATCAGGTAGATATTGCAAAAACTTTTCAGAAAGCAGCAATATTTTTTTATGCATCATTATAAGAAGTACTGGAAAAGTTGCTATATACATTTATGTTACATATTGGGATTACCCTTCCCAGAATCTTTTGATTTTCATTTGCGTCTCATTTTTTTGGCCTAGGTGCAACTGCTAGCCTAGGAAAAAAAAAAAGAAAAAAAGAATATGCATTAACTGTTTGGTTTTCTTTTCTTTTTAGGAGGAAAACAGATTTCACAGAGACTAGCCACTGAATTTATAGTGCATTGCCATGGTGATCACCATGGGAAACTCAACAGTTATGAACTATCAGGTTCCATAAAATGTTAAGAAAATGCAAAATTTCTTACTGTGGAGACATCTTACCTGTCAACCTGTGGTTCTGTTTAGCAAATGTCTCATTGTAATGAGAATCATTGAAGTAATTTCCTTTGAATATTTTTATCATCCAGGTTAAGAGCTCGGATTTGCTCTGACAGGACTGCTCTGCTTTTAGAGGGAATGTGAGGCTTGGGGCCACGTGGGGAAGAGGCAGCGGTGTGAGGCTGCAGCTGGGGAGCTGCTGCCTACCTGCAGGACTCAGAGGGCGAGATCTCCCTTGACAGCTGCGGGGTGTGCTCCACCCTCCCTCCCCATCCAGCACCCCATCTGCCAAACACAATCCTTGGCAGTCTAAACACGTGTATCTGATGTTGGATCGTGGAGCTGGAGGGAAGCTGAGGAGCTGCTGTGTGGTCGCCGGAGAATGAAGCACCACCCTGAGGAGAGTGAGATGGAGCCAGATGAATGTCTTGTGTGTGAAGTATGAGGTTTGACAAGTTTGGCATTGCACACTCTGATACTGCTTTTGACTGAGTTGGCTTTTGATCTGAGCTACACTATGATAAATCTATGTAACTCTTCTGGAGTTTACTTAACAAAATTAAGTATCAGAGTTTATTTTAGTAGTTACTCTGCGTTTTACCGGATGCAATTAAGATCAAAATCCCATCTGAGTTATATTGTTGTCTTTAATTTTGAAGAATTGAAATGTAAACAATGCATTCAGCAAATTTATGGAATGATGAAAGGACAAATTCTCTTCTTTCTTATATCTATGGAAAATGAGTGTTTAGGATTTGACACTGGTTCCGTCAAGGCAGAGTGTGGCCCTTGATGTGTATTTTAAACAAGACTCAAACTGTGGTCGGGTGAGGCTCACCTCAAATGAAAGCTTAATGAAATGAAATCTTTTCCTCTCTTGTAGTAACTACTTTCTTCCTCCTATTGCTCTCCACTTTTTTCCGTATTAATGATTAATTACTTATGTTCCTGCTTTCTTACTAAAATGCTGAGTCTTCCACTTACTGTTTCCTTCTGTTTTATTCCTTTATAGTTGTTCCAGCTAACCACCATCTATATGCAAAGCATCTAACTGTTTATGTGAAACATGTGGTTCTTATTTAGCTCTGCTCCAGACATGACGTGTATGTGCATAGGAAGGAAGATGAAGTAGTTAACAGTGCTAATAGAAAGCTAGATGTTTTAGAAGAAAACTGCTTGCTTAAGTGAAATAAAAAAAAAATACAATCTTTCCAATTAAAATATTCTTAAATCAAAAAAAAACCCAAAAACCCACATTCTGGATTAGTACTCTACAAGGAAATATCTTTAGCATTTCAAATTGTTGCTTTAACAGTATGAAACTACAGCAAGGTTTCCAAAGTTTGGTTTAAATAAGCAGGATTCTTAAAGAACCCAAAATTTAAAGCTTAAAATATGGGGTTCCTTCTCTTTCTTCTCTCTCCCCTCTCTCCCTTCTCTCTTCTCCCTTTTCTACTTTTTCTATTCCTTTTCTCTTTTTTTCTCTCTTTTTCTTTTACTTTTTTTCTTAGTTCATAGCCAACTTTCCAGATTTTTTTTTTTTTTTTTTTTTTTAAATCACCCTTCAAGACATGGAAGGCTTTGTCTCATTTTGCGTATATTCAGGAGGTAGTAGTACTCTACGTCTTATTTAACAAGGAAGTAACCCATGGAGACTTTAGTCCTTTTTACAAACTGACTCTGGGAAACCTTTTTCTGCAATCTATATAGAAAATCAATTATGAGGAATACTGGAGCATCAGGGGATTATTCTTAGCTTGACTTTACTATGGTTTATGGTGAGGATTTAGATGCTTGAGGGCTAGAGATTCAAGATCTTACATGGATGTTGTGCACCTAGAAACTGGCTTTTCTGCACTTAATTGTGTTTCTGAGCTCCTATGAAAGTCTTTAGGCATACAGGTTAAAATTCACCCTGCCTATCATAAACAACATCATTTCAAGGGAAAGAAGAACTCTGTGTATGTGTGAGAGTTTGATGCTTGCACAAAGGTGGAGTAAACTGATTTTTGAGGAGAATGGAGACTAGAGATTGGGATGTACTACCATAATTCACAGGTAGGACACAGTCCTCAGCCTCTGGGTTGGAGTGGTGCCTCCATCATCTTTATTTGCAGTTCTCTCAGGTGGTGGGACTGTGTGAACACTCTCGGGCCTCTCTGGGTGTGTTTCTATAAGAGAAAGCCTTTGTGTCGCAGTGTATGTGGTTTAGGACAGGGGTTTGGATTCCACCTATTATTACAGCAATTGCCATTCTTTTCTAAATAGACATACATAGCTTATGGTTTCCAGAGTGCAGACAATTGTCTTGTTAACCAGGAGCAAGGGTTGAAAACTCAATCTACAGTGCATATCAATTGCAACATCAGGGTTACTTTGCAACTTGCTGAATACGTTGCAGAGAATGGAGAGCAGAAGTTAGACAACACTTGAAATAGATTTGCTGATTCCATTCTCTATCTAGTGAACAAATAGTCTCTTACTGTTTTGATATCTCTGTGCCCCTCACTTTCTAACAAAGTGCATCTGTTCCATTTTTTGCCTTACTAAATCCTTTGGGACAGGAACTTTATTCTGTGTTTGTACATTATCTAGCACAGGGGGGCCTGACCCTTAGCTGAGGCTATGATAAGTACTATGAAAATGCAGAGAACATTAAGAACATAAAAATGTCTGTACCCTATAAAACCAGACCTGGCTAGCTCAGCCTTCTTCTGATGGTGGACAATTTTGACTATTTAGTGTAAATAAGTAAGATAGTGGGCAAGAGTAGCAAGACGTTTATTCTGATTTACCTTCCTGGATTCTGTCACTCAGCAGTATAGGGACTTGTATAGCCAGAGGGTGCATCTAGATCATTGTATGTAACAGACACTAATGAGGCTCCCCCCTGCATCCAATGCTTTCTCTAAAACAAACTGTAAAGTAAAACTAAGTAAATACCACAGATGATATAAGTATTAGTGTGGGTGAAAGTTAATACCATAGAGAGTGGAATAACGTGGACGAGCTGCTAATGCTGTTAGAGATTTTAGGGAGTGGTACAGCACAGCTCAGAAATGATTAGCTAACTCCTTCCAAACACAGTTTTATTCCATGAGCAGGTTGGGGAACCACACCTAAATTCTACTGTTTAAAAAAAAAAAAAAAAAAGTAATGGTTTTATTCTTTTACAATTTAATGGCTTTGAGCACAGCAGCAATCTATAGATGTTATTTTAAAGAAAATCATATTCAAAAGAACTATATTAGCTTTAGCTTTAGCAAGCCCAGCATACATGTCACATCTTATTTTCCCTGTGCATTAAGAACTGCATTTTTAGACCAGATGGACTACAGAATTAACATTCTTGTGTCACGTTCCTCTTTGGTCACTCATTTTATATTCCCACAGACTACATGAGCCTGTGTAATTGTAAGACTAATGATGTAGATGCATCAAAGCAGTTTCCTGTTAATAATACTAGTGGGGTTTCACATAGATGTGGAAAGTCATCTTCTGGCTACCTGCCGGACCAAGACCTTATATACCTTAGAAAATAGTATGGCTTGTAACTATCTCGTTCTTTTCTTTCACAACTTTTCTATCACGAATATTTATCATTATCCTCACAGGGAGCTGCACAGATGTTACATGTAATATTTTAAAGCCAAATACTTTCTTCATAACCTATTTCAAAGTTATCTTAACAGATCTTCAGCTAAATAAATATCCTTACACTATTTTAGGTCTTGTATATCTAAAGGAACAGCTGGATATTCTTCAAACATGAAGAGTATAAAAGATGGGAAACATCGGTGAGGATAGAAACAAGGGCAAAATATTTAAGGCCAAAGGTAATAGCTGAGGAAAGCACTGAAAAAGGGGTCTTGGAAAAAAACCCTCTATCATAGAGTGACTGAAGCAAAGCTATAGTACTCTTCAGTGCTCTCCACTAAGAACTGGCAGCCTAAACCAAAGTTCAGTTTCCACCTATATCCCTAGGTGATAAGAAATTTAATCCAGGAATTATGTTTACTCCCAAAGTCCTTCCTCATGGCTTGTCAAGCAAAATTGCCCTTAACTCAAAATGGCCATTTGCCTGAAAAAGGATGGCAGGGTACAGCTTATTAAGAAGATCTTGTATATGAGGTAAGAATAAGAGGGAGATGTGAGTGAATATTACCTTTCAAAACATGCGGAAGTTTAGCACTTTCCATGTTGAGAAGTAAAAAAATCCACATAGTCAAGAACACTTACACATTCTTTTTTTCGGGCAGAAATTCACTCTCAACATTGTGTGCAGAAAGTGATGTTTTCAAATTTTAAATCGTGGTACTTGTACATCTACTGGCTAGAAATAAATGTTCATTTTTCTGTCTGAGAAATGCATGTTTTCCAGCTTAATTGCCTAACAGCTTTCTATTTATGTTGGATGTAAATTCATAAATGTCTTTTCAGGAATAAACTTGCCTGCAGATGGCTGCTATATGTTTCTGGAAATATTGTTTTAAAAAATCTATTTAAACTAGCTTCAGTGGAAATCTTATAAATAAACAAAGGCGTCACCTAATTCTTGCAAATATTCTGACATGTCAGCCCAATAACATGCAACTGTGCTATCACAGATTAAGTTCTCACTAAAACTTTTTCTCTGCAAATACTGGATATGGTCTTTGATTTTGCTTATGAATGGGCAATGGCATATATACTTTTTCATGCTCCCCCCTACTTCGCTATTTCTGGTAACATAAATTGTTCCTGAGTTGGTATTTTTTTCAAAGCAGACACTGAAAAAAAATCTTTGAACTTTGGTTGGTTTCACTTGGAAGTGTTACTTTACATCCTGTATTAAGCAATTCTCTCCATTACTTCAAAGTCTTCAAATACAGCTGTCCCCGCTTTCATAGCTGTAAAATCAGATGTCTAATATACTACGCTGAAGCAAAAAGAGGCCTCATTAATTGGTTTTAATTTTCTCAGTGCTAGAGGAAGAACCTAAACCTCTTCAGCCAAATTAAAATTCACCCATAGTGCACAGTCCCACAGTGCACAGACACATCTTGATTTTTCAGAGCAGATGTATCAGGTCACTTCAGATCCAGAAGCACAAGCATGTTCTATTTGAATTACAAATGACTTCTTAGGCGATTGATCATGTGTCCTTTACACAACCTTTCCTATGTCCTTCTCAACCCTTTAAATTTACACTTCGTTTCTTAGATAATTTCTACTAAGAAGTCTCTGCCCATCATCATAGCATGTGGATCCTTGGAGGGGATATGGCTGCATTTGGTGTTTGCAGTTTCTCATGGGTAGAATGTACCTTGGGGGCTGAGAAATACTATTTTAGACAGCACAGTCAATCATTAAACACAGATGAGAGAGAAGGGGTTATTGCAATTCATAACCTTCTCTTAGGCAACTGCAGGAGAGCTGTCTGCTCTGCTGGAAAAGTAAAGAATTCACAATATAAAATGGCCCATGTAAGGGAGAGAGTAGTGACTTAAGGCCAACTTTACTACCCATTGCTCAAGTCCCAGCTTTGAGGCACTTAATACACTGATAGATGTGGTTAGGTGAGTAGAATATAGTCCACTCTGTGACAGCACCCCATCCATATGCAGTTCATTGTTAATAAATAGCTAAAGCAGGAAACTTCTACAATCAGATAAAGAAAACTCTACAGTATGTGATTACGGCTTGGTCAGATGTGAGCGCCTGTATGAAAAGTAATACCTCAGGTTGAATAACAAAGAACAGCTTGTATTTGAACTTGGCTGTGGTGAATTAAAATGAATTCCCCAAGTCCCTTTGCTCATGGTAGCTTTCAATTTTGTAGCATTTTTCAACCCTTTTGCTCCTTCAGGGTCATGAGTGATTAATTTTATTGACTTAATCTCAACTTGATATTTTTACTGCAAATCCTTCCAATGTTCAGAGTAAATTATAGTTTAATGATTTAAATTTGTAGATTCTCTTCCTCAGAAATAAAGGACTATATATCACTTTTATATTTTTAAAGCTATTTTTCTTTTCTCTTACAAAATGAGAAATAACACATGGGGAAATTGGAAAAGTTTGCTTGTTAGTGACATATTAATTACTACAGGTCTCCATCACTGATTTTTTTTATCCTCAATTTATAATTTTATAATGAAATCTGCAAGCAATTTAGTCTTATCCTTGAGGAGGGTGGGTAGCAAAAGAATCAATAAAAGAGCTGAAGTTTAATACAGGAAGAAAAATTGTGTTTCATGAGCTGCAGTATAGATCTATATTGCGTATTCTATGCACCAAACCAGTACTGATACTAATGAAAGCTCCCTGTGTGTAATGAGGGGAGAATACCCATTGGAGACTTCCAGTACAGCTGAAGGATCCACAGCATTTTCCCTGAATGTAGAGTTATGAAAGATAAAAATATCTAAAGTACCAAACGCATTTAACATTAAATCTAGCTTGTTACTATGAAACAATTATAACACTGTTCAGATATTATAAGAAAGAAGTATTGCAAATTTAATGAAGGTCAATTTTTCAAAGACCCGGTGTGATCTCCATTCATAGATGCCTAAGTCACTCCCACATGCTCTTCTGTCATGTTAACAAATAATAACTTTTAAGCCCAGAACTCCTGTGCTCTAGTTGTGCCTGCTTTTTTTTGTTTTTTTTTTTTTTTTTTTTTTTTGTATAGGCTGATTGATATTAATGCCATTTCTATCATTTTTGCTCTCAACTGCTAACATGAAAAAAGGCACATGCGAGGCATTTTGCTTCACATAACTACACACCAAGTTGATGCACATTTTGAAAGTCTGGCCTATAGAGGTGTTATATTCCATAGAATAAAAATTGCTTGACATAATAAAAGCTAAGGCTAATCAAGATGATAAAAATATTCTTTTAGTGATTGAATTTTTTTCACCTTCCTTTTGTCTTTGCTTCACTGTACCTCAGATACCCATAATGAAATACAAAGCTGAGAAAGCATGGCAAGAAGCTAAAAGGGTTTTTTCCTCCCTTCTTCTTACTTTTAGAACATCACGCTACCTCCTCGGCAAGTTACTTCAGAGGAGTCCAGGAGGATGAGTAGCCAAACTGCTCTTACCTTTTCACTTATGTTTCATTACTACTGTTCTAATTGAGTAGTATTGCTACTTGAATTTGCTTCATTCAAAATTGCACTAGAATTTTGTTTCCTTTTGTAGAATACTGCTTCTGCAGTATTTTGAGTTTACATTTTGGGGTACATGTGGCTGGGGACACGCTCTGTAGCAGAATGGTCAGTAGAAACTTTGATAAGAGGCTCAAAGCAGCCTATTCTACCCCTTCTCTGAAAACAGAAAACTGTCCCACTCTTCCTTGCAGTGTGGTTGCAAGCTGACAAATACTTGGCTCATTTTCCTTTCTAGATGAATCCTTTCTCTGTCATTCTTCAGGAGCCTAGGAAATGAAAAAGTTTTTGCTGGTGTAATTTGTGAAATTGAGTCACAGTTAATATTGGCAGCTGCCTTCTTTTGATGGTATTCCTTAGGCAGATGCCCTGAATGAAAGAATTAGCACTGACTGAGGGGGTTTTGGTTGTAGGACTGCTGCTGCATTGGGACTTTCTGCTGATACAAAAGTGTCCCACTCCTAAGTGAATACTGTTTCTAATATATAAACGTATTTCAAATAAAGAATAACGTATTTTTTTGTAAACCTGGAAGCATATACAAGAATTTTTTGTGGAACTTTAAATTCTTTCTGGTGGCCAATGCCAGCTCTTCCTAGTCAGCTATGCACAGGCACTCAGTAAATAAATGCAGTGTAACTATTTCTACTTAATTCACTATCATGTCCTCAAATCACTGTAGCAACATTTTTCACCCTTTCCTTTTCAAGAGAGTGGTATTCACAATGAAAAAGAAAGCAGGAGGCAACATCTGTGATTCTTGGATTGCACGGACAGTATATGAGACAGAATATGGGCACTGACTTCTAATCACTGCAAGCAAACTTTGCAGGTTTCATGCATAAGTTAACTTTCCAGAAAGTGAGAGTCAGATCTTAAAATTCTCAACCCACAGAAAATTCTCTGATCCAAAGGAATGTCCTTCAGTTGGGTAAAATGAATCAAAAGATGGGCTTTTGCAGGTCCTAATAAAAGGATTGCTTAGTCCTGTGTTCCACATGGCCATGGCATGTGTTTTGAAGATTAATAGAGAAACAATTAGCTTATAAATATCTACCTGTCTACTTGTCTTTCGAAAGAGCTCACCGGGTTTCAGCAAGCATTGCCGGATGAACTTGTAAGGTCTTGTCCTAAATTCACTGCATTTTTTCTGAGCAGAATTGAGACTTCGATGAACTGGGAATTCAGAGAGACCCTGGTTAGCAGGGCTATTGGCTTTAAACCTGCATGAGCTGTAACCCGCAGAGCACTCATTTGTGGTAGGGGCCGTTTATAATAACTGAAGAGGGGACAGGCTTCTCGAGTTAGTTTCATCTATGGATCAAGGGGAGAGTAAGAAAGCCGACTCTGAAAGAAGAAGAAATGGAAATAAAAAAAGAATAGTTTCAAGCTCCCAATTAACAAGAGAACCCTTCTTTCACTTTTGGTTTTTGGAAGGAGGATTAATCCTGGAATAACAGGCTTGTGCATATTTTTACTTGGAAAATTGCAGCAGTTTCTTCAAATACAAAATGCAGTTGTCCTTCTGAAAATCAAATCCCATAGTAAAAGCTAGCATTTGTTTGCAGCAAACAAAATGTTCACAGTTTAAATGCTCATTATATGTCTGTGCAATGTTCAAGTTGGTGCTTTTCACTCGCTTTGTATCACTATGGAGCTGGATAATAATAATGATAATACTCAGAGGTACTGCATATTCAAAGAAACAAAGTCAGCTACCCATAAAGACATGGAAAAATGCTTATCTATTTTAAGGGCAGTTTTTAGAACCACTGCCTCCCACATACACGTATGGGGGTTCTGGTCAGCAAATGTTTAACAGATTCTCTTTGGCAGGTATGCTTTCAAACCATATTTCAATCCTTGTATGTACCCTTGCACACCTTGAATCTGGATTTTTTTTCCCACTCAAAATTGTGCCAATTACTTGGGCTTGATAAGAGTTCTAATTTCTCAATTTCCACATATAATTGCTGTCTTGTGCTTGCAAAATTGAACAGCCAAACACTTGAGAACTAGAGCTGGATGATGAATTGAAAGTGTTTCAACCTTTAACCCCACATGTCTTTAAGTCCTGTCTACTTGCATAAAACTGACAAAACCACATTTTTATGGTTTGTTTTCTGTGCAGCAGATCTAAACCAGCTTTTTAGAGGAAAAGGAAAGTAGATCGGATTCTACTTCAATCAGTATCAAAGTAGTGAGAGAATTTTAAATTACAGAATCATTGTGTGTTATTGAAGAAAGCGTAAGAAAGAGAAAATGCCTAGCTTTTTGCAAACTCGAGCTGAGCAAAGAAGACTGACAACTTTGGAAAAATAATATTCTCCTTTCCTATAGTTACATGGCTCTGTATGAACTGGTTGGGAGGTCATTCAGTGTAGGAATTGCCACTCACTACATTTTGCTCTCAGATTCCCTGCTTCAACCAAAAGATTAATCACATACACAAATGAATCCAGCCATTTCTGACAAAAGTGGAGGTTTTTTTAAGCTAAGTTTCACATCATTTTTTTGATATAAGACCATTTCTGGATGCCTGTTTTCACCTGCCACCTTGGCCCTTTATTGTGCTAGCTAGATTGATATTATAACTGTGTAAATAAAGATAGAGTAGCAAGGATGTCCTGATGCATGTTAGATAGAGAGAGAATTCTAGCAGGAGTGTATAAGACTTAATGATAACCTACAACTCAGACAGTCATCTGTGATCTGTTCCTTTTTACATTTGTGAGACCCTGTCTTTTCTGCTTCTTTTACTGTCAGCAATTCCACTCATCTTTGATAAAAATAGCTAACTAAATTTGGAAAAAATCTTAATGCAGGAGAAATACTGCATTCTCTGAACTAAAGCCACCTTCAAAGAAAGTTGAGATATCTCTTTGAAATTAATGTTGCAAGCAATGTTTTGTAACTATATATTACAAAGAGGTTAAACTGCACTAGGGAGAAACCGGCAAAAGAAGGAAAACTGTAACAGGAAGAAATAATTATTCCTATGAAAATAAAGAAGACTAGATGTGTATATATTACTTTTTGTGCCAGAGCTAAACAGGCCCCTTAGGAAGATAACAAAGGCCTCTTGAACCTCAAAGGCCTCTTGCTGCTTTCATATACAGCTTCTTCTATAATACCTGTTTTGTTCAAATTAAAACTCACGCTCCTGTTGCCAGTATAGTAATCTTTTCAAGCACATTGAAGGCATAGGTCTTGGGACCAGAAATGGGGTAAAACATTCTGAAGAAATATATTTTCCAAAGTGAATTTGTCATTTCTTTAACCTCATCCCACAAACACAAACTATAACAAGAATTTTGATAAACATGTTTATCTTCAGAAGAATGTAAGATCTGGATAAAATGTTTCTTGCTTTATTGCTCAGCATGAATGGACTTGTGTAATTGCAAATGATAGAGAATATTTGTGCTGAAATACATTAGCTTATTTAACAGTTATGATAAGACTATAATATAAAGCATGATGAAATTTGTGAAATTAATCAAAGCCAGACTGAACCATTGAGTCCAACAATAAAGTGTGCATTGGTATAGTAGAGTAGTGTAAATGGAGATCAACTATTTAAATAGAGTGCCAGCTGATACTTCTGTTACAGGAGTTAGAAACAGATCTCGGATTTCATTGAATTTTTTCCATGGTACTTTTAATTTTAAAATCTATATCAGACTGTATGATAATAATTGAAAGGCATCTTCTACTGTTTGAAAAGCCCTTATAAAAATGAAGGGTGGGATAGTTTCCTTAGGAGAGAATAATGATTCCATAAAGAGAGAAAAAAAAAAGTCTGAACAATGCATCTGAAAACTTTTCAGCACTGCAGGATTATGTCTGGAGGAAGAAAACAAGGTACTAAACCAATGACAAACCTAGTGCTGACATGAGCATAGGAAGTCCAGGGGGGATTTGTACCTTTTGTCCAGATTGAGATTCTTTCTGGTACCGAATTTATGGTAAAAGACATGGAGTACTGTAAGTATTTTTGTATTCAGATGTGTTATTATAAATGAGAAGAAAGGAAAAAACAACAGTAGAACTGAAAATTATTCTAAACTATGGGGATTGTGATTTAGGGAGGATGAGAACGTATGGCATCTGTAACATCCTTCTCAGAAGTGAAATGTCAGCAAAAGTGAGCATTTATCTGGAAGTGGTAGGAAGGGCAAAGAACTGAAGAGATGATCCCACATTCCAGAAGTGTGCATAATTCCACCACGGTGCAATTTGACAGTACAATTATGTGGTGGTGAAATACTTTGAGTAAAGATAAAAGGAATAGAAACCAAAAAGAGAAATAATAATGACCATCTGTTACACATCAGAAGATCTGGAAAAGAGTGGGGAAAAAGAATTCCTGGAGCTGTTCTTTATACTGTGGGACACTGCTGGTTAGCAAACCCAACAAGCCTGCACCACTGAAGAGGTCTGTAAAGTATGCAGAAAGTAACTTTTGGAAGCAGTACTTAATTGTGCCTATAAAGTAAAGGCCTACTGTGAGGGACTGATGAAGAATCATTCTCTTCAGCAAAACCCCACATGTTTTAGATATAGCCACTATTCTGAATTCCACCCATTTGGATTCCTACTCATTTTTGATGACATGGCAGTCAGTTTAGGAGGGAAGTGTGGTATGAAGAGAGAAACATTTGTCAGGTCTTAGTTCTTGCCAAGGCAGGGCTTAACTGAACTGTTCCTTGAAAGGCGGAAATCACCTGAGCCTGTGAGACTTTATGAATTGATAAAAGTTCAATGCAAGTTTGGGCTTTGTTGTATCACTATGGACATTTGTCTGCCCTGAAATGGTACACACAAGTCAGGACACTGCACAGCTGGAAAGGTGAACTGTAAATAGAATGAAAGAGTGATGATTTTCCAAATATACCCTTGAAAGCACTGTTTTACTTGAGTTTCAGAAACTGCTGAAATAGAGGTTTGAATTCTGGTTTTGCAAAATAGAGATTACTATTTTTTGCTTTATATTAATTTCAGAGTTACCAGAAATTTGAATGCAAGAGGTAGTTTTCTCTGGCTACTGCATGACTTCTCAAGTTGATTTGTGTGATGACAAGCTGGCATCAGGTGAGAAGTGTTCGCTGACAGAAAGAGAAACACACTGTTATTTCTAACAGAAGTTAAGGTCAGAGCACAAATATATTCTTTTTTTATTTGTTTGTTTTTACAAAACCCCAAGCCAGTCTGGTCAAGTTCTTCAGCCACACCAGGGTCTCCATTTCCTGCCCAGAGAACACTTAGTCCCATAAGGTATATGCTTCATTCCTGACCTAGACTAGAACCTTCTCCCTATGGAGTTTGGTCAAAAACACAGAAAATGACAGGCTTTGGTAAAGGCAGTAATAGCACATTCAAGATATACTTAGAATTTGGTTCTCATTAATTTTTAAGTCTTGGCTTAATAGAAATGAATAATGAAGTTAGTTACAAAAGAATCCCAGAGGAGGCATCTTGTTCAATCCTTCTTTGGTCCTAACCATACTGGAGTCCTGGTTCAAGAATCTGCTGTAATGCAAACAATGACTTACAATAACAAACAGCTTTACAAGGGCCTCGCGTTGCGCTTCTTATGATTGACTGCTGTGACTAGGTTGTGGTTGTAAAATTCATAATCAGGATGAAACTAACGTGGAACAGTAATGAAAAAAATATACAGTAATGAAAAAATAAACAGTAATGAAAAAATATAAGTAAAACTTGAAAGGACATTTTTTACTGTCATAGTTTGAGAAAACTGTAAGCAGTGCAACTGTTCCCAGAGTTTTCTGAAATACAAAATTATGTAAGTAAACAAAGGTATTTTTCTAAGATAAACTAATACAGTGTTGAAACTAACATTTTCCCAGTTAATTCATATTTCTCTCAAAATTAAAGTGTGCTCTTTTAAAAGGCAGTGTGTTCAAGAAGGAATTAATTCTTAAACATACTTGAGGTGTTTTCAAAAAGAAAGCTCTCGGTGGCAGAGTTAGGCTGTAACAACTGCTACAAATACTTTTCAGGAAAACAAGAAGACAGAAACTTTGCGTGCCCAATATTGCACATGACACTCATAAACTTTGTGGAGCACAGCGAAAACGGGTTTGTTCCTATTACGAATTGTTTATAACTCTCCCATAAATTACACTAAGTAGAAATATTGGCTTGGATCACAAATCCCTCTCAGCCGCTGCCTTATCAGAGATTCCTCAAAAGCTCTAACCTACCTGACCTTTATGTGAGTCTCAGATGACTCCAATTATTCTGCTGTGAGCTCTGATTCTTTTACACAGCCTGCCCTTAACTTTAAAAAATTGGAGGGAGAGGAGGTCTGGGAGGGAATGAAAGCCGTATCGCATGGCCTGATCATACTTTGTACCCTATGAGACAGGCCATCGAAATCTTGGAGAGGTAGAGGGAGGGAATTTATCTCCCAAATCTGTAGATATCAAGAGGAACTGAGTTCCACCACACTGGGGTCAACTGCGCAAAAGCACCGTATTTTGACACAGTCAAGTTGAAAAGTGACAAGGGGGCAGAGATAAATGAGAAACAGAAAGTAGGTTACGAAAGGGAACAAAAATGTGGACCAGGTTATGCAAGAACAGAGGGGTCAAGGCTTGAAGAACCTTGAAAGTTATCGGTAAAATCCTGAACTCAAATTGCAATTTCAGAGGAAACCAGTATCGTGTCATGAACAAGAGGGCAGCATGGTAACAGCAGGGGCAGCAGCAGTGGGATGAAGGTGAGGTAGAATGCTTTGATAAAAAACATGTCGCTGGTGCAAGGCCTCAAATCAATGCTACTTCTATGTAGAAACTTGAGGGCAAGTCTAGGTCCCACTGAACCTTCTAGCAAAATTTCCATCCAGTTCAACAGGGTCAGGTTTTGCCTCCTAAATTTAGATGCCTCTGAATATACAGCAATACATGCTTCAGCGTGTATCACTTCAAGCTTTAGCTTCAGGATTCTTTTATAAGTGTTTGTGTGTTTTCCACCCCTCAAAATGCCACAGTCCTCAGTTCTACATCATGAGTTAATCTGTGGCCAAAGATACCACAGGGCAATGGACAATCCTGAACTAAGGTTTTCACTGGAGTTGGGAGGAGAATCAATTTGCCTGTTCTGTGAGAATTTCCACTATTTCAAAGAGTCTTCCTGTCTAAAAGCAAAATGGAAAATCAAAATGCATTTTTTAAACAGAAATAACAATTCAATGAGTAATCAGAGTGCACTAGCTGGAGTATGTTCACCATACTTTCTTTCAATTGTGACTGTATAGATTTTATGTGTTCTTTCTTTTTAATACTTTAACTGTAAATGAACTCCAATTTTGAAATTAAAATATATGTGGAAAAAAATGCGAAAAAAATATGTTTTGGCAGTTTCAAAACGTTCTTCTAGGGTTTTCTTTTAAAATGAAAATTACTGAACCTTACTATTCTATAGATAGAGAGATCAACATTTCCTTTGAAAGATTTTATACTAAAAATCTTTTCTCTTGCTCTCGACTTTTAGCCAAAACTCAGACCTTAAAATAGATGTCAGAATTTGGGATTAACTTTGACCCACAATGGAAAGCACTTTATTCCACCACCAAATTGTTATCCTCTTACAGAAAAACTACTCATTTGTGTGAAAAGCTACTCATGTTGTGTCTGAATGGAAGGTAAGTGGCACAGCCCCATGTGCCACATGTTGACAACTAACTTTTTCCTACACTGGGATATGTTAGTCTCGCTTTTGATGGAAGGTATGATTACTCATTTCTATGGCTACGCAACTTAGAAGCTATAGCTGTCAGGCATAATGCCAGTACCTGTCACTGTCTGGCCTCTATATGACAAGTGAGCTCTGATCACCTTAGACTCGCTCCCCAAAATATTTAGATTAAGAAATGCATAATTCTAGCTCACACAGTTAGGTTTATTTCCTGTGAAAAAATTGATGAGGAGGGAAATACCTTTGGGTCTGAGTGGTGGAAGCGCTCTTGTCTAAGCAAATATGTGTAGACATCGCATATTTGAATCTGCTTTTTGTTATTCCTTTTTGCTTTATTTATCAACCCCTGCTTCAAACAAAAGATTCTGATTTCACTAGTGTTTAACTTAAGTATGGCAACTTCAAAGTTAAGTTCAGCAGTATCTAATCTGTACTTTTACCCCATTTTAAATCACAAACTGAGCTTGCTTGAGGCCGGGAATGTTTATACTGACTTGTCATATTTTGTAAATAAAACAAATGGGGCCAGATTGTGGTTCAGAGTTCACAGCTGCTTTGGGGAAGGTGAAGAAGATAAAAAGAAGAGTTTTGCCTGAGTAGCAAAGACAGTCATTGTCAGTAATCTCCCCAAAGGAGCAAGAGGGAAGGGGTAATGAGGAGAGTGCACTGGGTGTGCGCTCCACAAAATCCACCCTGGATATTCCACCACGGGCTGCCTGTCCAGTCCTCATGCTCTCTGTGGTGGCTGTATGTAAATAGCTGTGATCTGATGGAAATGAATGCTGTGAAGTCAAGATTACCATCATCACAATCATCGTTAGACATTAAAAAATAAACAATTATTTTTGAGTCATATCTTACACATCCTTTTTTTACCCTGTGTTAATTTAAGACAGTAATACAGATGGGACAGTATGATAGCTAATTTGGTTGATAGGGTGCCCATCCTTGCACTTTTTGCTAAAGAGTTTAAAAATGCTTCTTCAAACACATGAGACAGTGTGCAGGGAACAATAGATGATGCAGCTATAAAAGCAGAAAAAACACATTAATTGTTTAAAGCCATATTTGCTGTGGGAGGCTAGGTGGATTCTTGCTCCAGAGTATTTGTAAACAGGACATCTCAGAAGATCTATCAGAAACTGATGTGTTGGTAAAAAAAGAGGTCTTTGAAGAACATGGATAATAATAGTTAGAAATTGTTCATTTGCTTTTTACTGGAAATATTAACAGATCAGGCAGATTATATGGTACTTACTTAAGAGTTATATAGGAAGTTAGCTATGAAATGAGTGAACTATTAATTGTGACATGCAGTCTTCTGAAATTTCCCCCTTACTTAGGAAAAGAAAATTACACAATTTGGAAAAAAAAAAAAAAAAGAAGACTTAATGGGGGAGTTGAGAATAAACTCATCTTAGTAAATCTGACATCTGCATTTAGCAAATTGGTAGTAGTTATAATAAAGAATAGAACCAATAACCATATATAAATACGGTTGCTATAATAAAGAACAGAACCAATGAATGTACATACATATGATTTACTGAGTAGGACACAAGCATTGTGTTTACATAGGGAATTATTCTTTAAAATGTGAATTTCTTTGAAGCAATCAGCCAGCATTGAACAGGAAAATCTTGTTGATGCATTTTCCTGAGTTTTCCAGAAGGATTTTGAGGAGGTTTTCATCAAATGCTCTTAAGAAAATGAAGTGAGGTGGCACAAAATGGAGGGTCCTAGCATGGAAGCAGGAGACCTGGTTACCCAGGATGCAGAGAAAGCTGAGGTGCTTAACCACTTCTTTGCCTCAGTCTTCAACAGCAAGTGCACTAGCCACACCACCCAAGTCGGGGGTCCCCAAGACAGGGACTGGAAGAATGAAGAACCTCCCACTGTAGGAGAAGACCAGGTTCGAGAGTACCTAAGGAACCTGAAGATGCACAGGTCCATGGGTCCTGACAAGGTGCACCCATGGGTCCTGAGGGAACTGGTGGATGAAATTGCCGAACCACTCTCCATTATATTTCAGAGGTCATGCCAGCCTGGTGAGGTTCCCACTGACAGAAGAAGGGGCAACATCACCCTCATTTTCAGAAAGGGAAAAAAGGAGGACCCAGGGAACTACAGGCCAGTCAGCCTCACCTCTGTGCCTGGCAAGATGATGGAGCAGATCCTCCTTGAAACCATGCTAAGGCACATGGATAACAAGGAGGTGACTGGGGACAGCCAACATGGCTTCACCAATGTCATGGTTTCATCCAGAACAGAGCTAGTTTTGTCTTCAGCATCTCCCATGTTTTGGATTTAGTAT
>KL280494.1:63651-77302 GCA_000699545.1 Podiceps cristatus | reverse complement strand
CTCCTCCCCAAGCCTGGAGCGTTGCCGGGGGCCGTAGTGACCCAAGGGCAGGACTCGGCATTTGGCCTTGTTGGACCTCACACAACTGGACTCAACCCATCGACCCAGCCTGTGGGATCCCTCTGTAGCACCTTCCCGCCCTCAGGCAGATCAACACTCTCAACCAGCTCAGTGTCCCCTGCAAACTGACCGAGGGGGCACTCGATGCCCTTGTCCAGATCACTGATAAAGATGTTAAACTGAACTGGCCCCAGTACTGAGCCCTGGGGAACCCCACTTGTGACTGGCTGCCAACTGGATTTAACTCCATTCACCACAACTCTTTGGGCCTGAATTAAATACTTTCTACCTCAGGTTATTTTTTGCCTTTTCTGGATAAAATGCTTCATTTGGTGTTTCACTTCCACTCAGCCTCCCTAAGTTTTTGGAAATTGCTGAGGGAGAAAAGGACTTGTATGTACTATTTAAGCAAGAACTATACACCTGTTAACTGGCAGTTTCATGTGCTTATGAGAAGTCAAAATGAATCCTAAAAGACAGCAAAAGAACCATCTTCTATAGAGGCAAGAAGAATTCATGTTCTACTGAGCATTAGAAAGCAGAGTTTTACAGATTTGGCCATCCATGCTCCAGAAGAACTAATTCAGAGCAGAACAGAGATGAAGAAACAGGATGAAGCTACTCATGGAAACAAAGGCTGGAAAAAAATAAGATTGCTCTTGATAAATACAGTAAGAAAGGAAATTATCCAAGCTCAAGCAATCACGTTAGTACCAGAGAAAAAACCTTTCTGGTTTGTAATGATCAGGTTGCTGAAATGTTTCTGATAAAAAAGACCAAATTAAAAAAAAAATTAACTAGCCTTAAGATCCCGTCTGATCTGTTCTTTCAATATCGGGCTTTAATTCTCTCCTTATTTCAGCATCTCATTTATCTTACTCTTCATCCTTCTACTTGGAATAAGCAATGCTCACTTCTGATGAAAACCTGATTCGCCTGCCCAAGTCTTACCTCTAGGCAAGACATTCCATGCAATGGTGTCTGTGATGGCGGTGAAGATCCAATTCAGCTCTCCCAGGGGAGTTCTCCTGTCATTCAGTCTTCCTGGAATCCTACACATGGGGAAAAAAAGCCAAGTACATTTCCTATTAAAAAACTCTTTTTTTTTTTTTTTGATACACACACACGTGCACACCTCTAAGCCTCCCTCAAGCCTCACAATATTTCTAGAACCTTAATTCTTAACCAAGAATTACTGTTGCTAGACAAACTTTCCTTATCCAAAATCTATTACATTTGAATTTGCTTGCGAGATAAATTGCCAGATAAAGGGCAATAAGCAAGGAATTGTTTTATATAACTGAGCTAAAGGAAAACACCTGGGAAGATATCACAGAGATGATGTTGATTTCTGAGATGTAATGGAAATGTCTTTCTTCAAAAGTGCCGCCCTGCTTCATTTTATCCAGTATTCACTTCTTGCTGAAATATTGAATAATACAATTTATATTACAAACTGCATGCTCATCACCCATAATGTTCCTGTGTAAGAACTTTTGAGTGATTATATTCCAGAAAAAAACAATTATTGTTTTTTAAAGAGTCAGAAAGCTCAGAGCAGTCAGAAAACAGTCCTTTCGCTACGACTAGTCCGACGGTAATGCACGTACGTGAAAGCTCCCTGTTGCCGCGGAGAACCGCCCGAGCGCAGAGAACTGCGACCCCGAAGGACTCACCTTGCCCTTCCAGCTAGACCATCTTTTCAGTCAAGGTCAGAGCACGCATGTGCCTGCTACAGGCGGTGCGGCTGCTCGCGTCCGAGGGGCGTTTGCTGTTTCTTACAAAGACACAGTTTTTCACCCAGTAGGTTCTTTGAAAACTTGAATTCATTAATTTAGTGCTTATCTGTCTATGGATTTGTTGCATCGCCACCAGTACTGCATGCAGATGCAAATACAGTATCTTGCTAAAAAAGTTACTGAGCATAATCAGCAGCTTTTCATTCAAGCAGGAGCCATTTTCTGCAATTAAGAACTTTCCAATTAATACACTGCCGTCCATGGAAATCAGCAATTTGAATGCCACTTCCTTAACCTAAATTAACATATTGCCCCACAGAAACTCAACAGCAAAAGACACATTCCTTCTAAATTCAGTAAATCAGGCATTACTAAATCTAGAGTGAAAACCACCACTTTGAAAAGCATCTTCTAACGAACAAACCAAAATGCCGCTGAACGCTGCGCCCTGGAGCCCTCCCGTCGTCAAGTCACAGCGCAAACGAGGCCCCGCATTTTACCCCCCTGCTCTGTGCAGGTTTGAGGCTTGTCTAGAAAGTAGTATTTATTTAATCCCGGTTTCAGCGTAGTCTACACATGCTGTGTGTCGTCACTTTGTAATCTTACCCATCTATGCCACGACAGCACCTACGTTCCTAAAAAGTCTACAACAATAAACCAGACTCACTCCCCTCACCTAGAGGCTGAACTCCTTGCCCCTGCCGAGCCGGGAGCGAGCGCAGCGCGCGAGGGCAGCGAGAGCAGGGACGGCGCTGCTGCTGCAAGCTGCTCCGCGACCGCAGCACCCCGGGCCTTCCTCCATCCGTCAACGCGCACATCTACCCGGGATGCAACCGGGGGTGGAGGTCCAGCCCTAAGAATATCAAAATCCTGTCAGCAGTACACATCGGGAGTTTATTTGTGGTGTAGTAAGGTACAAAAGAAATGCTGAGGAGTTCAACTGCTAATTTTATTAAATACTTTAAAGTACAAAAAAAGTGGTTCTAATCAATATGAGGGATGGCAGCTTTCCAAATAGCAATCTACTCTCGTCCCTGCTCGTGAGTAGGACATGCAGAGAAAGTGAGCAAAGGGTGGTAGTGGGGTTTTTTTTTGAAGATTATATTTTAGATAGGAGAAAATAACACAAATTATGCAAAAAGCTGAAATACTCATGCAGACATGCCTTTCCTCAAGCAAAGCAAAAGCAAAGAACCAACTAGTGGTTCTACTGGGATGATCCAGCTGCACGTTACGTGAGCATTTAAGAAACAAACGCTTTCAAGTGCACTGCCTTAAAGCCAGGGGGTTGTTACAGTGAACACACGTAGCGCGGGACTGAAGTAACGCTTTGGTTTGGCACAGTGACGGCCTTCTGTGGCCATACCTGCGCATGCACAAACACACACGTATGTGTGCGTGTGTTTTGGCTATAAGACAACCTGCATTTAGTAGAAGAAAGCCCGAGTTGTTAACCTCCCGTTGAAAACCACTGGCACCAGTACACAGGTCCCTTAAATGTCAGGCTGTGGAGTTTTACAGCAGTATGCTCACTAGGTTTTTAACAGCGATATCTACAGATAAAAAGAGCAATTTGCTGTAAAATTTCCACGTGGCATGAAGACTCAATCAAGTAGTAAGAAACAGAAACAAAACCCAAGTGCCTCCAAAGAAACACCAGTTTACCTAGGAAAGCCCTAAGCATTTGGGGATGGTAACGGACAGGGAAGCGAGCACGATCCTTATCACAAGAAAGCAGCACATCTCGAGCGAGGGCGCGAGCAGTGGACAGAGAGGTGATTTTGCCTTGTATCGCCTGAGACTGATACTAGAATGTTTTGCCTAGTATTCACATTTTGGCATTCATTTAAACTGCTTAAAACCAGCACATAAAAAACATAGAAAGTACAGAAAAAGCTTAAAAGAAAAAAAAGAAAAAAAAAAAAGAAGATAGTGAATGAATGTCATACAGTGAAAAATTTAAGGTCATCCTATCTACCCTACCAAGGAACAACTTGAACATTGTGGATAAACAGCTACAGGAGAGAAAAATCTTGGTGCCAATAAACACTTTACAGCAATGTAGAAAGAAAGAAGAGCACTTGACCATTAAAAGAAAGGGAAGTAATTCAATCTTCATCTTTCAGAGGTTAAGGCACACACACTTCAGAGGAGCACAAGTGATTTGGCTCTGCTGAGGAGTAACCCCGTGGAATTCTGCAGCCTGAGCTACACAGGAGGTCAGAGCAGACGAACTAACGGTCTCCTCTGGGCTTAACATTTATTATTCTAAGCATCAACCCACCAGAGACAACGGCCTGAGCAAAGCACATTCAGTGAAGGTGGAACAGCAACGTTCCACCAGGAATCCTGCTGGTCTGGGATCCAGGATCTTGCTGACCCAGAATCTTGCTTTTGTAGACTGAAAAAAGTCACTCAAATTTATTTCATCCAGGAGCTGCACCAAGATCTCATACTGTATTTGTTCGTCTGTAATACGATGTGAGGTCCAAGGGAACTACAGGACCAACACGCAATCTGATCTCTGTGATTCAAGAGACCAAACGAGAGTCTGCTGTGACTCAAAACCAACACATGCACAACGCTACTCAAAGGAAGAAAAGTGGCTGTGAACCCTTCTTCAGTATCGCCTGCCTCCATCCTGGTCAGCTTTCCTAAATATGCTTTTTAATGCTTATTTGCTTCTCATAAAAACGAAAACAAGAGAAAAAAAAAAAGAAGGGAAAAAACCCAACAAACCCAAACAACCACCCACCCAGCCATGACCAACAGACTCGGTCCTGGGCTGTCTTACTAAGACTCAGACAGGCAACCAGACAAACACAACCTGGCCCTCAAGCACAGCTTTCTTCCCCTTGAGAAAGTATCAGAGAGAGGATGGGGAAGTTCCAGAAACAGGCACCCAGCCTGGTAAGACATCCTACGGATTTAATCCTAGTGCACCCCAGCCTCCCTTCTGTAACAAGTTTTCAAATATTAAAAGTATCAAGACAAACTACATGAAGCAAGTGCTTTCTCCATGGCAACTTACTCTTCTGATATGTATAGCAATATTATTTCCATGAAGATTCAGATGAAGCATACTCCCTTGTATAAATACAGTTTCTAAAACAGCTAGAAATTAACATCTTATAAAAAATTCCTGTCTGTCTTGACATCAGAGGAAAAATATACATCCCCCAGAGCAAGCAGAGGGAACACAAGGCCACAAAACTGCTCTTGTGAGGATTTCACATAAATATTTGCATTGCAGAACACCCTCTGCAGCAAAATACCAGCGTTTCAGAAGTCAGAATTGTATTAATTAGAAACCAAAGTGATCCTTGCCGAGATTCCCTAGCAAGCCAACTGCTGAGCTTAAACCATTTGATGGCCACTTCCAAGCCCGTCTGCAGCGGAAACAGAAATAGGGTGTTTCACAGTAGAGTTCGAATCTTTACACAGATGGAGAGTTCGGCGCACAGTTCATACTAAATTCTCTTTATGAAACACAGATTGTGAACTGACACACGTCTTACTGATTGTATTAAGCAGGAAGGACAAAAAGTTCTTGCTAGCAGCCCAACCTCAGAAATGCCTTGTGACCTGAATCATCTCCTTTCTCGGGGAACAAGGTACACCGCTTATTTTTTGTATTTAAAGACTTAAAATACCTCCTCATTAGTAGAGTATAGGTTTTATTTGGGATTTTAAAATACGTGTGGTATTCTTCCACAATATGACTGCCCTTTCTAAGACTGACTGCAAGATTCATAGAAAATACAGCTACCTACAAGGGACCACAGCCAAGAAGCAGACATCAATGGGATGTCATTCTTACACCTTATGTAGCACCAGGCGAGTCCATTTTCTTTCTGCCCTCATATACAGTCAGGAAGGTACTAATTTTGCACTGAGCTCCATCCTTGTGAAGATGAATGCTGTTCAGCGCTTCAAAAACCTATGCATTAGGTGTTAATCGTGAGGGCATGGGGAACAGCAACGAAAGGCAAGAGGTTTCCGTACCTGCACCAAACTCTACCGTAGCTTTCGAATTTGGGTCTGGCACAAGAAAGCGGCCATTAGAAGGAAACAGCAGCAGGGCTGGTCTCTGTGCAGCACACGGGAACCAACTAACATCAGAACAGTCAGCGCTGGGTATCGGCAGGTGAAAATGAGCGCAACGTATTTTCTCTTCCTAGATGGGACTACTCAAACTCTCACCCAAGAAACTGGGGGACAGTCTGTAATGCTCAAATGGCAAGTGAGTGACACAAGGAAGCATTACTCAACAACACCAGATCTTAATCACCTCTGAGAATCAAAGTTTAAACTTCCAAAGGCAACAGAAGAATGATTCTCAAAACTCTTGGGCTGCATTCATATGTACTCTGATGACAGGGACGGTGAATCAGCCGACCATCGATTAAACGCATCAGAGGAATTCCATCTCCATGCGCCAGAACTCAGAGGCACCAACCTCCCACCCTGGCTAGGAGAGCCACGCCACAGCTCTGCATTAAAATAACCACCACCACCATAAACTAGAAAGTCGCAAGACAGACATACAGCAATCTCCTGTTTCTTTGCACAGTTATAAAGATATATTTGAAATAATCAGTTATGTGTCTTTTCTTTAAAAAAAATAATCACCTATACCTCTCTTAAATAAGTAAAAGTCACATTACTTTTGTTATTTTTTTGTAGAGTTCCACTACACAAATTTACTTAATGTCATTTTTCAGATAAAATATTTCAAGGCGAGTACATTTCCCTTGTACAATATGCTCCTTCAAATCCATCCGGTGGCTAGAAACTAAAGCTTCTTTTAATGTCTATTGGGCATGTGTCTACATAACCAGAAAGTCGCAAGGCCCCAGAAAGTATTTTTCCCCGTGAGGAATGTTGCTATCATCTTGGTATCACCTCTCCTGATGTCTTTCACATTATGCTTTGACAATCAGCAAGAGCCTCTGACAGCAGGGACAAAGCAGACTTCATTAGTAAAAACTATTTTTGAGGGAGGGGAAGAAAAGGAAAAAAGGGCAGGCTGTCTCAGCTGCCCGCTGCAATTTAACATCTCTGGACTCTCAACTGCTTCTTCCATCAACTTCCTGACAGACGCCGTTAGAGAGACCTAAATCACAGCAGTCTATTGTGAGAAGTGAGGACTACAAAATGTCAGGGTCACTAAAGAGCTCGTGCGAGGTGTAACCATCAATGTCCTTGTCAGAAATTTAGCAAAATCCCATGAATCACTTTAATTACAGGGGACGCATTTACTTCAAAGGATGCCAGGTTTTCCCTTTGGATGGCTCCATTGTTATCTCTACTTTTGGAATATAATATATATGAAATTGGGATTCACAGTATCAGACTTTAGAAAACAAGATGCTTTGATACTTACTGATGTATCCCTGCAAACCTTCACAATAACTGTAGTTTTGTGAAAGAAAATAACACAAGTATATTTCACTTTTCACTCTTTCAGGAAAAAAAGGGAGAGCGTACACCACAGAATAAGGTGTAACTAATGCCGGCAGGATGTATGCTGTGGAAATCTCTTGAACTGGCAACAGCTGCTTAGAAGGATCAACACAGATAACATGCTCAAAGACAACATGCCCTCACCAGAAAATAACATGAATGATACAGGCGTGCCGTGACCGGGCTCGTGAAACCTTGGCATAGTCCTTGAGAAAGAAAAAACGTTTGAGGTTCTTCAATTATTTGTTGGAGAGTGCTGTAAAGCTTTGTACACTAGTGTTCAATCCTGCCACCTCTGTGTAGAGACAGGAAAGTGTTGCCATGAAAACCGCCCTTTTGAGCACGATCTTCACTTTGTATTTACAATAGGCTTTGCCTACACTAGAGACTGATACCCTGTAACAATGGTGATAAAATTAAATACTACATTTCAATAAAACCAGATTTATTACTGAACAGGAACTTTTCAGAATAACATCTTCAAAAAGCAAAATTTTTACTCAACTGAAGTACTAATGATCCGTATATTGCCAACAGGTACTGTGGCACAGCATCCCTGTTGGATCATGGCTAAATGTCCTTACTAAACCACCTACCTTCTGAAATACGGTCTAACGCCTTCCACTGAATTTTCTAGAAGAAAATAAAGGGGCTGAAAGCTGCCTAATCTTGCTCTAAAGGCAAACTAAGAATTACAGTTTTCCCACTATAACTAAAATAATAAATATAAAGCCCCCCCGTCTGCAGTATTTCAGAACCTGGACTAGCACATGGTTGATTAAGCATCCGCAAAGACGTCTTACCTTCTGGCAGCTGTGATGACACAGCCCTGCTAGAGAGAGACCACGGTCCTGTCAACATCAAGCTCTCATTCTGCCTTCAGTCACTTGCCCGAGGGCAATAGCGTTTGTCCCTGTCTAGCCCTGCTGAAAATAACGGGACTTTTTTCTTTCAATCAAACGCCTTTCTCCACCTAACCGGGGGTACGAACCGTGCGGTTCCTGCCAAGCCCAGGCACCAGCAGCTCCGACAGCATTTCCTGCAGCAGGCAGGCAGCGTGATTTAGAAGGCAATGTTGTAACTGGATGGAAATACAATTTCAGTTTATCATTTGGCCTCATTTGCTAACAAGTAAAACCAATTTTGTTTATTTAAACAGAGGTAAAGTCAGTAACATGGTCCCCATACCCGGACAGGTTTTGTCCTGCTGACTGTTTCAAACCAGCCCTCAGGTCCAATGACTTTCCACACAAGCAGGTCTCTTCCAAGACCAACTCGCTTCGAAAGTCAGCAAAAAGCCGCTGGTGGTAAACTTTGAGGGGAGGGTGCTAAAGCAACACTCATTTAACCCCGTGCAGTCGGGGCAGCCGGGAGCAGGCGCCTTAGCCCGGACCCCTCTGGCCACGCTGTGTGCCAGCCCGGCAGAGGAAAATGTACTACAAGAGGAAAATGTACTACAAGGGGCTGGAGCCAACTCGCTTCGAAAGTCAGCAAAAAGCCGCTGGTGGTAAACTTTGAGGGGAGGGTGCTAAAGCAACACTCATTTAACCCCGTGCAGTCGGGGCAGCCGGGAGCAGGCGCCTTAGCCCGGACCCCTCTGGCCACGCTGTGTGCCAGCCCGGCAGAGGAAAATGTACTACAAGAGGAAAATGTACTACAAGGGGCTGGAGTAGCTGGGATTTGCTACTGGGATCATCGGGGGGGGGGGATTATGCTATTAACCACGTCGCTGGGGGCGGAATTATGATACTAACCAGCTGCTCTTCTTCGCCTGCCCCCCAATTTACCAACCCGAAGGCAACTGATTAGCCAAGTTCTGAGGGCATGCACCGAAGGTACGTTATGTTACAGTGTAATTTCTAAGTTTTCTCCAACTACGTGACTTTTGCTGTGTGATATCCTGCGACTTTATTTTTCCTACTTCATCTTTAAATTGACTCCTACTGAACCACTACTCATCAGTAATCAATACACATTAAAACATCAATAACTTCCAGTCTGTGACAGTTGACAATACTTAAAGTGGAAACAAAATTAATTTTAGTCTCAAATTTGCTATTTCTAGTGATTTTTATAAATGGATTTGGGGCTGGTGAATGACAGGCTCCCTGCTCTCAAACAGCAGCAGCACTCCCGCAGCAAGACAAACTCCTCCCACACTGCTCCTGCCTACGGGGCCCAGAGCCGACACTCAGAAAAGGTCCTTTGTCGCAAAACCCCGGCAGCAGGCGACTGGGCTCCCCTCCAGCTCCGAAACTGAACGGTGGCACCACAACCGCGCGGTCGTTTGAAAAGACTTGTCTTCGAAGTGGCCCCACCAGAAGCACGAGCAGCTCTCGGGTCACCCGTGATTTTGTTTAGAGAATTCCCTCCCTCTGCAAAATGGACGCAGGGAAAAAGTCCGGGGAAAGCAATACACTGTCCTTGCCTTCCCGAGAACGTGATTTCAGGAGAGGGACTCCAATGCAGCAAAACAGATTAATGCGTTTTTGCACGTCCCTGATCCTGGACACACAGCTTTGCATTGCCACCCTACACCAAGTTAAACCATTCCTTAGGATTTTTTCCAAAATTTTTAAAAAGCAGAACAAAGCCCCAGGTGATTTCACTCGGCAGCCACACAGGCCGTGCCAGGCAGGTGACACGATGGCTCGTGACCACGCAGAAAAGACCAACCAAGGCAGGAGGAATGCCCGACATTGATGCTGCCACTGAGGAGTCTTATGAAGCGGCAGCCAGAGGCTCCTAAATTCCCAGCACTCCACCAACATAATTTTCCTTCCTTTTTTCTTTACATTTTACTGGCTGGCTCCAGCAAAACATCTTTATTTCTAAAATCCAGATTATTTTGGCTTTATCTCAGATCTGTAATATAAATGCACATCAGGATACACCCCAAGTTATTCATCAGGTGCAGCATCAAAGAAGGTACAGCCTCTTTTAGTCTCAAAGTCTGCAGCTTAATTGCAACATAAACGCTTTCCCCAGTTTTAAAGACAATTATAAATTACAATATACACGGAGGTAAACCAGGAATTATTCCAGGCCTATCTCAAGACTGTAATAAAAACCATGTGTTTTCTATAATTGATATATGTAGCAGATTAAGATGATGAGGTTTAAATATTTGATATCCACAGGAACCTACTTTCCACGAAGACAGCCTTTAAGGAATGCATGTGTGCCGTGGTATTATCCAACAAGAATCAAGAATACTGAAGAAAATTCTTTTTTAGCCAGTAACCCATTACTTAGAGTACTTAACCCTCAGCACCACACCCGAGTGTTCAGTGAAGCGATTCTCGAGCTCCCTGGCTCAGACCTTCACTGACCCTCGCCATATGTTTCCTGATTAGATACACTCTTGTAGCAATATGTTAATTGCAATTAACATAACACAGTCATTGTTCTGGAACACACGTACCCAGAGGTGATCTCGGTCCACACTGATGATGAGCCCATCGGTTCAGGAAGAATTGCTGCTCCCCTTTGCTGCCCAAGAGCCAGAGATGGCCAAAACAACATCCCCTTTACTCTGCCCACTTCAACAACAGCCAGGGAACCACACACCTTTCTACCACTAAATACCTTTTTTTTTTTTTTAACTTCAGGACCATCCAACCTTCTCACACCAAAACACCCTGTTAGCACACCTCTGAGTACGCAGGCAAAGCAAGGTTAACCCCTGGGTAATTTACTTCCTGCTTCTCATCTCCTTAAAACCGAAAGAAAACCAAAATCCACCACATTTTGAGAACAGCTTTCAGAGAAAACAACGTCCAGTGGTGGGCCTTCTCCTAGACTGACGCATCTCTGAAAACTGCTCTAACACTCCCTTTGACAGCTGGGGACCTGTCTCTGTTATTTTAGTTGTAAACTGAAAATTATTTTTATTTTGGTAAGATTAGTGCCTCTGAAATACAGCTTTACAAGACTCAGTGCTTAGCTTCCCCAACGGAGATGAGATAGGATAAACAAATTTGCACATACAAAATTAGTATGATAATACCTAAATACTACTGATGAGCCTGACCGTTCTAAAATACATATTGTGGAAGAGCTAGTAGCATCAAAGAGCATTTTTAACCTCATCTGAATGTAAAACATTCAGGTTAACATGGAATGATTTACTAAAGCAAAAACTGCACAAGAAATTTTAGCTGATGCAATCTTACCCTCATTGCTTCTGCTCTAACAGAGAATTTGCTATTGGCAGCATGAGCAATGAATGATGCCCTTCGCTACACCACGCAGAACCTTATTAAAAGCAAGGAGTATGATAACGTATTTCATTAAGATTTCACAATTATCCAGATTCCTGTTCTCCTAACCCCTTCGGGATGCCCGTCAATTCCAGTTTCCATCTTAGACAAAAGATGACAACTGGACTCTGGACATCCATGTGTCAGAAAAGTTCTAATTAATCACAACAACAGTATTTCCAGAGTCAAAATTTCCCAGAAATTGAATGAATGATCTTTAATTAAGCACTCCTGGACAGTTTGTGAGTGTGTATCAATGGTCCAAGAACAGAGCATTCCAAAACCATCTGCAGGGAGCAGAGAACTCCTGCATCTACTGGTACAAACATCCACTGCCCTGTCTGAGAATATGCTTCTCTTTGGGGAAAAGAAAAATCTTAAAAAACCAGCAAAGACTACAGTGGACAACTATTATTATTCAAAGTCTACCTTGTTTGTATACACTGATGTAGAACTTGAAGAATAGTTGTCTTGTTTAATCAGTTTGCCTCAGCTGCCTGACAACCAGTAATTATGCTCAAATATTGCTTGGATAAAAGGATTATAACACGTTTCGTTGGCGTTAAGTCCGAAACATAACAGCAGTATCAGACAACAGGAGGGCAGCACAGCAATGAAGTGAAGGAACTGGTTCTGGTCAAGTGTTTCCGTGCTCATTCGCTGGGTTTGGTGGCGTGGGGTGTGCGAGCACGTCTCCTGCCAGTGCCCCCACAGTCAAACCCCACGCCGAAACCAGCCACACACGTGGCTTTTCAGTGCTGGACTTCCAGGAACGTGGCCACAATCTGTGCCTGCAGTTGCCGTTTCTGGGGCTAGTCCAGATGACAGCTTGAGCGGCAATAGCTCCGGGACTCCGAACCCACCGAGCCGAGCACAGCCGTAACTCCCCACCGCGGCACCGCTCCACCAGCCACTGCTCACTTCTACGGCCACTGCTTATTTCAGCAGCACACGGTAAGGCAAGAAGTAACAAATACTGCAGGTGCAGACTCTGTGAAAAGCTTTCCAAAGAAATTTACTTGCCGACAAACGAGTAATGCTAGAAATAATGAGGAAATTAAGAGCAATAGGAAAAAAAAAAAAAAAAGAAAAGATAAAATTTGGCTTACTTCTCTATTAAATCCAGTGTGACTCCTGGCACCAGTCTGACACTCTTCTGCATACAGAACCTGTGGAGAAGAGAATAAAAATAAAAAACACTAATTGAATATTTAATGACAAGGTTCTGTAGAAAGAATATGGAAGGAGGTTTCTTTATTACAGTGCTTCTGCTTTTTAAATGGTGTTTGGGTAGAAAACTTTGCCACAGCATAATAAGAATGAAACAAGGCCCTCAATATTTGTCACACTCATGATTATGCGGCGATTTCCATCGTCAGGTGTCAAAACTGGGGTATTGTAACTGTCACGGTGACAAGTTTTCCAACACACAGCGGGGGGAGAAAGGGCTCACAGTCATCCAGCACGGTCTCTCGGGAGGAGCAAGACGACACGAGAGCCGTGGAGGTTTATGCTTCTGGAATAATGATTAGCCCTGGCTGGGTTTTCCTGAAGAGATTTGGCACTGCAGGCAGGAAAGTGAGAACGGGAGGGAACGAGGGGGATGCGTCAAGTTCAAACACCTCAGCTATTTAATTAAAAAAAATGCTGACTCCATTTCCTCAGCATTACAAATACTGCTACTTCCGGAATGCCGGCCCTGGAAAACACAGTCCTGTTAACAGCACTACCACTCGCTGCACCCGGAAAATCCCAAAAGCCGCTAAACCCAAGCGAGTGTGGGAAGACAACACAACTGTCGGCCCAGTCTCCGAGCCCTCGTCTCCATCCTCCAAAACTCCCGGAAACACGCTTTATGGCCCAGAGGGCAGAAGTGGTGAAAAATAGATCTGGGAAGAAAAAACAGCGAATTCAACTTGAGAAATTACTTCCCCAGTGACATCACTACCTTCCCAGCACTTTGGAAATCCGCTCTCTGTGGTTTAATGAAGGATCTACCCATCAGTGCAACAGAAGTTGACCGTTAACCCCTCGCTTCACTCCACGCAGGAGCAGGAAGCTCCACGGGCAGCCTGGGACTGGGAGGGCTCGGCTGCCCGGGAACCCACCCACCGCCTCCAGCCG
>KL280494.1:53616-63619 GCA_000699545.1 Podiceps cristatus | reverse complement strand
CACCAGAGCCACCATATCCACAGCCAAAAGGCTCCCCAGAGCCCATTTTTTGAAATCTTGAGGACCCTCCAGTTTTCCCGGGCAAGCCCTGCCTGCAGGACACTGCCGAGAACGGGGCTGGGCTCTGAAAAGCTGAGTGGTCTGCAGGCTGCTCTTCTGATGGGTGAGCCATCCATCAGAAAAAACATCATAGCGCTACCTGTGAACACTATGGTGGGACCCCTACACAAACTGCTAAAATACAAAAAACCTTACAACACCGCTTTACAGATCCACTCAAACCAAAACTGCGGGCGGGATTCAGCACGGCAGAACCAGGTCATTGGGATCGGGCTGGAGTCTCCCTACAGACTGCGGGTGCCAGAAGACTTGCTAACTCCTCTGCTCAATGCCTCTCCATCACCATGCATCTGAGAGAACCGTAACACAGCCAGCCCAGCTTTGTACTGTTACACATTTGCTTTCCGTAAAGAAAAGAGGGTTCTACCTACCACCGCGCCACACCGTATTCTGCGTTTACTTCGGAAGCCTCTTAGTCGAGCTGTGATTTGACCTAACCTCCCCCGCTCAGCAATATTTTACAGGCTCACAGATTAACAGGACAGCGCTGAACGCTGCTGCAAGACACAACGTAAAAAAGGGGTGAGCAGGCTAACCCTGCTCAGCACAGCCAGTCTCCTCCGGGCCAGGCAGCCCGAGGCCGAGAACCGATGAGCGGGCTCTCGCCTGGCAGCAGAGTGCGTTTGCCACAGGGCAAGCAAATACAGTAGCCTCCTTTCTGCAGGGATTTCTCCTAAGCACAAGGCTTTTCATTACAGCTTGTGGATTAGAAGCAGAAAGCTCGCCCCACACATGCAGACATGCAGGACACGCAACGGGAGAAACGCCACTGTGCCAAGCTTTTCCTCCGGCTTCCACAGCAGCCGCGCCGGCAGCCCTCTGAGGGTCAGCTAGAAACAGACATTTTCACATCTGAATGCCTTACGCCGCTGTCACTGAGCACTTCCTTAGGGAGCTGCTAGTACTGCGCTGTGGGCA
Organism: Podiceps cristatus; assembly: GCA_000699545.1. NCBI lineage: Eukaryota > Metazoa > Chordata > Aves > Podicipediformes > Podicipedidae > Podiceps > Podiceps cristatus. The sequence continues at coordinate 62,581 of KL280494.1, read as the reverse complement.
ACATGTAAATAAGGTCAGATTTCCGCTAGTTCATCTGAGCTCATGGCTCCTCAAAGAGGACAGAATAAACCAGCCCACACGTGACCAGTGAAAAGCCACCCTCTGTGCCCCGGCCACGGGTCTGCTGGTATTCACCAGAGCAGGAGTAAAGCAGACAGCGCCTACGGCGTTTGTATATACCGGGCCTGTTACGGTATTTCTTTTATAAAGCACTCACCATTGCCCTGAATATTTTAAAAGAGATTAGTTCATGAAAACCCCATTCAACCAGCAGCAGACTATCTGCATTTCCTCTCTAACAACCGCCGACTGCCAAGAAAACGCACTCGTAAGCAAAACGTTCCTCATCCTGTACCTGCAGCCCCCTTCACCACTCTCCGAGGCTCAAAGTGCGATGCCGTGAGTGATGGTTGGTGTCATCATCGCAGACACCGTGTTAGAGCTGCACCTCACACACCAATACGTGCCAGGCAATAAAGAAGAACACCAGAAACACACGTAACAGTGTTCAACTGGGTTCTGCTCAGGTATCACAGGAATATTTTGAAACTCAATTTAGTTTCTCTAAATAAATTTAGGACAGAGGACTGGCTCAGTTAACCCCCCAAAATTTCCAGTAGAAATAAAACATTAGGAAAAAACCAAACAAAACAAACATCCACCACTTTAAATGTTTGTTTTAATTGACCCAAGATAAAATCAGCTGTCACAAGTCAAGCTCTTTTTTCCATGCACCTACAAGCTTGCTGTATTGGGGTTCTGACGTACAAACTCCGTATCGGAAACTCCCCAGCCTGAGCAGTTCCCCAACTTTTTGTTTCTTTTTGGTTTTGGGAGTTTTCCAGCACTTTTCAGGAGCCCTATTACTCTTTTATGAGTGGGACTTCATGGTTCAAAACCATGGCATCCTTAAGACAACCCAGACAAGCACAGCCATCTCCCTGATGTGTAAAACTAAAAATACCATTGCAGCTGGTTTCTGTCTTAAGGGGCTGGCGATATAAGCCTACAATGCGCACTGACCACCACTTCCACTGCTTTTTGCTTTAGACAGTGTGAGGCACAGATCTGCATAAAGCAGTGCAACCGCACTAACTTCTGCCCCTTTCTGCAATAGCTGCGTCTACCTCCTGATTAGTGCGTATCAGTCAAGATTAACGAGCCATACAGCTTAGCTTTAAGCTCGCCTCAAATATGGCTATATGTTACAACATATGGCTATGGTTACAACATATATGTGGAATATGCAGCGCACAACAGGCACTACAGACGAAGACAGTCAGCCTCAAGTTAGCCAGAATTCATACCTGGATTCCTGGAATTGCCGGGCTCTCATTAAGGATTTCATGCACCACATTCAGAAGGGCACGATTGACCTGTGTTTCTCTTACCAGCATCAATTTTCCTTCCCCTGAAATTAGACTGAAGTGGATGCAGCTGCAACACCATTTGATAAATGATTTTGTCCGTCAGTTGTTTATGTAAAATACAGAGCACAAAATGGGATGTATAGAAATTTATTCATCAAAATTTTATTTGCCCATAAATTCAGTATATGAAACCTCATTAGCCTGTCAGTCCAGAATTGCAAAAATGTTTTATTTCAGAAGCAATTCTGCAGGGTTCTGGATCGGCTTTAGTAAAAGGGCTAGACTGAAGTAAAAGAAGTTTTAATGACAAAGGTTTACATCTTTATTTTCGGTTAACTGTCTGCTTTAGGACACCAACGTACAGTTTGCATCAAAGAGCTGGAATGCGGTAGGAGGGTCTGGCCTCACATGTATTATGTTTAATAGCTGTGAATAACAACTCTCCGCAAGCAAGTGCTTACTGTTCACAGGGCTTGCATGGATAAAAACACAACCGCAGTCACGCCAATCAATAGAGACTACAAAAGGAGCAGAAACTTCATCGGAGAATAGAGAATATGTGTGTGTGTGCAGCAAGCACCCCACATAATCATTGGATTAGATGCAGTAGGAAATGCTTTACTATCCAGGAGTTCGCACGGCGTCTACCAGCACCAGCCCCACGGGCAGCTGAGGTTAATAGTTTTAAATCCTTCCCCTGAGCTGCATTTTTACAGACGTGTTTCCTGTCAAACACAAATGAGACACAAGTCTGAGAAGATCTCGTGCTTATGCCAGGTGTAGCTCTGCTTGCAAACCTGCCCTGATCACCCCCTCAGCCACGTTCCCATGGAGATGAAGTACCAGAAAATTCCCGAGCAGATCATAATATCCAAAAAACCTTTCTCAGTACATATACTGTGCATTAAACACTGTTGTGTAAACAGTTTATATGCTTGGAGGGGACTTCCTTCCAAAGTAAACCCCAAAACCACAACCCTCTTACAGAGCTTCAGCATTTTAACTGTAATTATGGCACAAATTGTGAAGTATAGTTCTGATCATTGCAAGGGAAGGAGAACCCTGAGTCCCAATGTCAACAGCTTTCACTTCACTTACCAAGCTTCAGCTTGCTATAAACCAGTTAATTTTCAATAGGCAAAGCCCACGCTAGGGATCCCTCCAAAGATTTTTATAAATTAGTGGAAGCAACAAAAATTAAGTGATGTCACTGTGTCTGCATGGTACTGATTTAATGCACACGCACAATAATGAGTTATTCTGAATAACTGCAAGCCTCAATGTATCCCTCCCAAAAAGCAATTGTTTCCCCCCCTTCTCTCCACAGCAACATGGTTGTTTGGTGAAAACATTCTCCCTGGAACTTGAACTCAACCCCCCATTTGCTGAATCCTGCGTTGCTTTTTGTTTTATTTATTGGTATTGGACTCCGTTCAACAAGTAATTTTAAAAAAGGCATCGTTTGTATTTACCAAGTTGCAGTCACCATCATCTGCTGCTAGCCTTGAGCTAGTCAGGTGGAATGTTCAGTTAAATTTCAAAGTCTTTCTCCATAGACACAACCAGCAGAAATCTAACCCCCTCACGAAAGCAGTGATCCCCTAGCAGCCATGGGATAAAAGCGGTTCCCTGCAATCGTATTTTCCTGGTTATAAAACACTGCATTTCTCAAAGTTCCCCTAAAGGAATTTTGCCACATAGTAACTTTCTTTAGCTTTTAGAGAGGGATTTGTGCAGGCAGCTTGAGACTTTTCGCGGAGCAGGCAGAGCTCGGAGCCAGCCTGCCACCACCGTGGGGGCGAGCAGCGCTCAGCGCCGGGCAGACACCAGCACTGACGGGCTCTCAGAGTAACAGCTGCCCTGGCCGTTAACCTCCTCTCTCCCTTCACCTGCCCCAGAGGGAAGCACATCCTTCTCTCCAGATTAGATGAGATTAAATGTCTCTGGCTCATCAGCAGGCTCAATCCTGTCGCGTATCTGCAAGCGCTCACTTGTGAGTTTTGACGAGCAGTTAGGGCAGCAACCAGATTGGTATTTTAGAAAAACAACATAATGTTTCATTTTTACAACAGAAGAAGGAAAAAGATGAAAAGGATTTGAAATCTATGAGAGGAGCACACACCTAACTTGTTTAGAGGTTTGCCACCCCTTGGCTGAAACTCTAGGCTAGTCTCTCATTACTTCAGAGTCCTGGTCCATGACACCCGGGCCAGAAAAATAATTTTCTCCTTAGCTCTCTCAAAAGCTTCCCTCAAAAATAATCTTAACATCACTGAAGCTCCTTCCCCTCAAAATTATCCAAGACTTCTGCCAGTGTTTACAAGCTGTGACTCTTTTCTGTGAAAAAATACCCTCTGAGCTCACGAAACCGAAACCGAGACAAGAAATTAAACAGGTCTCGTGCTGTCCCTCACATGAGCAAGAGGTACCAGTCAAAGGCACTACAGACCTAAATCAGAACTCGGTCAAATTAACTCACTTAGGTTTTGCTTATATAAGCCAGAAAGACTGTAAGAATTGTAAGTTATCATGAGTATCTCACTCCTGAAGCTGTGGTCACTCAATCGCTCACCATTGCCTGCGTCTGTAGACTTCTGCCTGTTTTAACCTAGCCCAGGAAATCACAGAATCACCGAACGGTTTGGCCTGGAAGGGACCTCTAAAGCCCATCTAGTCCAACCCCCTGCCATGAGCAGGGACATCTTCAACCAGACCAGGTTGCTCAGAGCCCTGTCCAGCCTGGCCTTGAACGTTTCCAGGGATGGCCTGAAGTTTTTAATTCTGGGCTACCTCTAGCCTTGAGAGGATCAAGTGAGCTGTGCTGATGGGAATGCCTCAACAGAGCCATGTACCTGGGCGCCTCGCACCGTGGCCTCAGCTGGCACCACGACTGGTCGGGATCTTCTCTGCTGCTGGGTAAAAACACTGCTCTTCGAAAGCTCCTGCTATCTGTAGCAGCCTTTTATATCCTTCTGCCTAATTAACTTGGTATGTCACTCCAAAACACCTTTCTTTGGTTTATCGCTCCATTTCTTTCACTACAGCATTATTTAATGCTACTGTATTATTTACAGCAACTGCAATATTTGGAATATGATTTGTACAAAGGACAATTTACAAAAAGTTGTATTGTACCATGTACCATTTCTGCTCTCTGAAGAAGCAGATATTTAATTCCCAGAACAGTATATCCCTTAATCTGTGCAAACCTAGATATTGAGCTGGAATCTAAAGTGGAATAAGTAGAAGATAACAATATTTTCACCTTTCTAGTTCTGATTAATAAAACACCGTCCCAAATGCATAGTTCAAATCCTGTCATTCGATATTGCAGAGGACCTTTAGGGCAGATGAAGCATGTGGATTAACAAATCTATCATTTCAACAGACAAGCTACACAAATTATGTGCTTGCCTTCAAGAACGGGGAAGATACTCACCATCTCAGAGCGATTTTGATCGGTGTGGTAAGGCATGACGTGAAAAGGTCGGCAGGCAGGTCAGGGATCATGGGGAGCAGTTCGTTGGCTTCACACGCCGCCAGCTGAATACAGTTCTTCATGGATGGCGGCAAAGGCATCTGAGCAAGCGGGTGGTTGGGGTTAATTGCGGCCACCTGGCGAGACCAAGGCATCACTCAGTGAATTTGGGAAAGACAGTTTCCCCACCATTTGGAAAATAACCAGCGAAGAGCTGTCCAAGTTCGATGGATCTTTGGATTTGGAGAAATTCAAGACTACAGTAGCACCAACCATAGTTTTTAATTCATATATAATTAACAGCATTTCACTGTGTTTACTGTAACAATACCACACACCAAAACCAGCAACTTGCAACAGGCTGAACTGTGATCAACACTTCAGAGCCTTCAGTTCGCATCTGCCAGCTTGGGATCGAGCGCTGTAGAAGCAAGTTGGGCTGATTATTCTTTCTTTTACATTTAGGCAAAACCCATCCTTCCTGTGGCTCATAACCATTCACTACAGATGGCAGAATAGCTTCAAATGGAAAAATGGAATTCATTTGGCCATCCCAGGCAGCATTTCCTGCCATGGAGCATAAAGATGACTGCGGTCGGTAAATCAGAAGAATACCGAACTCCCTGTTTCTCCCCGTACGTCTTCCTACTTCACTACAGCAAAAAGGTCAAGCTGGGAAAAGGAAGAGAGAAAATTACCGTCTGTAAGTGGAAAGGCTACCTTCCGACAAAAACAGAACGAGAAATGTGCGCTGTCTCTGCCACGCAAATATTAACATATCAGCAGATACGCTGTAGAACACTTTTTAAAAGGCAAGAAAGAAGGGGAAACAGCGCAGACAGTTACATGGGCATATTTGGTGCTTTCTTAAAATCAAGGTCAAGTCTGCTGTGAGAGCTGAATTTCTAAAATTCTGACCTGCACCACAGCAATCAATTAATCTGACCAGACAGCAGTCTATAAAGTAGAAATAGCATATATACCAGTATTCCCATTTTTCAAAACCACAATAATTCTCTTAATTAAATTTTTTATTAAGAGTACGATTTTTGAGACTAATAATTCACAGACTGAAAAACTTAGATCACCTTTGCAGGACCTTTCTGAAACAGGCAAACAAAATAAACACTTCAGCCACCCAAAATTTTGATCTATGGTACTCAAAGGTTTTTAAAGGAACAGAGCGAAGAAACGTAACACACACAGCGGCTTCACTGCCCTTGCATGTACGAGAGCAAAGACCACCAACGTGACCTATACGCTGTGTTATCAAACATAACCAAAGTACATTCTTTCAAAGACCAACACTTCAGCCAGTTTCGTGGGTTGGGTTTTTGACAACTCAGTAAGGTGACACATTAGACTAATAAACTCATTCTTTACCTTGTTTATACGTGAAAAATTCTGTCTGTCTGAAGAGCAAATCCATTTGGTGTCTCTGAAGGGCCAATGGGGAACAGAATATTGGTGTTACAAACCCAGAGCCTGGCAGCGTCATAACCTCTTGTCTAGCAAAGCAGCCTGATGAGGTATGGAAAAGTTTTAGGTGCTTCTTCACAAATTCTGCAACCTATTAAGGTTTTGATTCTTTAATATTTTTTTCCCCATTCTAATCCCAGAGGCAGCAGTGACACACTTTGGCTTTCTCAAGTTGTCCAAAATCGCTAAGGCCTGTCCTTGCTCTCGGTTGAGTTGTGCTGCTTTCAGCAGACTCCTGCCATACCTCGGGTGGGAATGAAGCTACGCTCAAGTCACCACTTGTCTTCTAGTGATATTTACTGCACTTCTCAATAAAACTTCAGCTGTACGCTAATAACAACAAAAATGGTAATTAAAATACTGAAGCTATCTTTTATTTGAGGAAAAAGGCATGAGAGACAGTGTGGGAAAGCATTAGCTCTTCACAGATTCATAAATATAAAGCAGCCAAACTGCTTCGCTATGGCTATTCTTTTCCTAAGGAAAGACTTGCCCTCTGGGCATCCTCATAAATGGGGTCCCTAAGTGGGAAGTACATTTCGATGGATCTTCTGCTTTCCGAGTAGGGTGAAACACTGAAGACTTGACATTTGTCATGGTCTCATGGTGCCCCTCGTTCAGACGGGGAAGTAGCTCATACTCCAAGACCTGCTCAGCTCTTGGCTTCTACGCAGCGAGAGGCACTGAAGCAGCTGTGACATGTGCAGTGTAAATATTTGTCCATTAGGAAATGAACTATTAACACCCACAAAATGAACATACAATGCCAGCTAGTAATTACAGACCTTGTCAGGCTTGTATAGATAATGATGTAGCAAAACATTCTTTTACAGAGTAAGTGTGAAAGGAGGAAAAAAAAAAAGGAAAGAAAAAAAGAGGGATGAGTAAAGCCTGCTATGAACATTTATTTTTGCATCTTTAGAACATCCACTGAAGTCAGCCTTTCTAGACTGCTTGGTTCCCTCATAAATGTAACTTTTTATTACGGCAAGATATGGAACAAGTAGGAGGCTAAGGAAAGACTAAAAATATAAATTGCTAAAGAAGTACTCATTTGCAACTGTAAAAATAGTAAATAAACTACATAAAGTTACCATGTATGAAATATCAAAGTCATTAATACGTATTTATCTACAATCTCTAATCATTTTTTTCATATGCCAACAGTGTCTGTAAGCAATCAACACAGACCCTGCAGCCAGCCCTAACGAACTCACAGCTGCTTTCAGCACAAACACCGTCTCAAGGCAAAGCAACGCACGCTTCCCCGTGTAAGCTTCGTGAGGAAAAACTGCTTACTATCCAGAGAGTACTTATTGTGTTACTTATTGTTATTTCAGGGCAACTGACAATCCACAGCCAAAACAAAATACAAAGACAAAATAATAGTGCTAATATTAATTTATAAATTTTACTGAAATATGTTATCATAAGATGGTGGTAATGACTTTTTTCTGAAAACAAATTATAGCTGCCCAGGCTAAAGAGCACTCAGGTTTGCTACTTGCAAGCGTTCTGTCTACCCGGAGGAAGAGCTAAGGGATTTGCAAGTACTACCACGTGTAATTAACAGCGGGGGAACCCACACCTGTATTTTAAAGCACCGTTAGGTTTAGGTACCTATGTAATTAAACTGAGAAACAAGCGCCTTACAGAAAACTAACCCTCTTTGAATTAACAGAGGTGTTCAAGGTAAACTTGGGAGGAACTCTGCCCCGGGACAGAACCCAGGAGTTGCATCCCCGTGCTGACCAGACCTGCCAGCCCCACACAGTTCCTGCTGCCAGAACCCTCTTCCCCCGTGGAAGACGCTAATGCAGCTACAGAGAAGGAGCTGCTCCTCTCTCCGAGCAGATGGTGGAGTGGAAAAATTCTCCCCCCAGCCACGGCACTAATGCAGGTAACATTCTGCTGTGCTGTCATTCAGCCAATTTCTTGAGAATTAATGTTGAAGATGGAAAAATAAAACCTGCGAGTCCCTCAGTTCCAGATAGGACTAGTTAGTCATACACCCTGCTGAAGGGGAAAACGAACGGGCATTCCCATCGCAACAGCGAGTTCCTACACAGACAAAGAACAAACCTAGTCAGCATGCAGCTGTAAGGTACAGTGCTGAAAAATTCAAACAATCAAGTTGAAAACCAAAAAGGTTGTATCTCGTGCAGCAAAGCACACATCTAGGAGAGGTATTTCAGCCTTCGCTTCTGCACGTCTCAAATGTGGCCTTAAGATTCAGACCTTTGCTGTGTGAGACAGGTACGAGTCAGAGGAAACACAATGTCACAATTACACAGAAAATTCATCAGAAATAACCAGCCTACTGTTTCGTCACTGTCAGCACAGCACACTTAAAATGCCTGCTTAATTCTCCAGAATTACGGTGTATGTATATGCGCTCACAGCATCATCAGCACTAGGCAATCAGACGATTACGAGCACCCCGAGCCATCGCCCAGAGCTCTGAGCCGCGGGCAGGCACAGCGAGGTCTGCTCTAGCCAGGTTACGGCAGCTCTCGGCTCTCCAGACGTCAGTTCTCCTCTCATTTTCTTACCGTGGCATGAGGTCAAGTGCCCGCCGGTGCCCTCCGCACCCTCTTCCACCACCAATATTTGCACTGGCGTTATGGCTCCCCTGCTT